>JAULKO010053776.1:0-10716 GCA_032356045.1 Mediaster aequalis | reverse complement strand
ACCTGACCTGACCTGACCTGACCTGACCTGACCTGACCTGACCTGACCTGACCTGACCTGACCTGACCTGACCTGACTCGACAAGTACTTGTGATGACCTGGGTCAGGTCATGTCATTCCAGCCACTTCAAACAACCACGCCGGATGATGGAACGGTGAACGCTCTGCGCGCGGCCCGCGCGCACCCTCATTTAATTTTCAGGAATCTATTTTTAGCTAATTTGGCTAATAGCCAACAGTGCTATTCAACATTCATCATTGGTTGTGTTTATCTAATTGTATTGTGATTGGTCCATCGTAGCTAGTTATCAATAATAAGTAGTATGATATCATTTGTAAATTATTCTATTGGTCAGTTGTATGTAATTTATATACCATTTCAGATGATTTCAGAATTTTAGAGTTTATAAACGGGGAAATTTAATTGTAAAACTGAGTTGGAACTGTCAAAGCAGAGTAGCTATCAGCTTGAGTCTGATTAGATCAGTGTTCGATGCTTTGATCTTGTGAAGTATTTTTGTGTGAAAAATACTTATTTCTGTGAAGCGTTTCGCTGCGGTAAAATACTGGTGTGCAAGCAGAAGGATTTTCCTCACAGTCTCCCTGTTTGACTGTGAAACTCTGCATGAGGCGAAGTTTTAAAATAAACACCTTCAGTCTCATACTTTTAACCAACTATCTTCTCGTCATCGTCAACATTATTTTGGGAGTCCTTTGCATAAACCCATTTCCATCGAGACCAATTAACCCTTGTACTGTTCAAACTGTCAAAGACTGTCAAAATTCAATGCACTACCCAGAGTGGCTGTAACAGTTACAAACAGTCACTTTGACTGAATTTGACAGTTTGGACAGCTGTGTACAGTTTGTCAGCTTGAGTAGGAGGGTTATTATTTAAAATCTTAGCTCCGTGAAGAAGCACCCACAAGATCAATACAATCTCCATCAGAAAATTATAGATTCACCTTCACCAGCAATGTTTAGGGAGCATCACATAAATACATTTACCATTCAAGAATACTAGTTAGACATCACTCTCCTAATAGGCCTCCTTGTAAAGTTCCCTAGTAGAAGAATCGGGAGGACATCAACCATGTGCCAAGTGGTACAAATATGTAATTTAACCATAATGATTTTCCTGTCTTAAGAATTTGGTGATGGGAAGAGTGCATTCATCAATTGAAGGTTTTCCTGGAAAGATTTGGTGCTGGTGAAACCCCTCAGCCCTTTGTTTACCCCTCTAGTCTTCACGGCTGAGTGGTAAAAGGCTTTCATAAGGAAGATTTGTAACACTATTAAAAAAATGGAGCTTACTTGTTTTACAGCATTAGCACTATCAAAGCAGTAGGATTTCAAACTTTGTCAAAATGTACCACTGTCTAAAAGTGGAGAATCAGTACTTTTCAATCAAAGTTGTGCTTCCAATTAAATTAAACTCTACTGAGAATGATTTTCCTTGGTTTTACAATTTTTTAATTCTTCAAGAATCAGGCCTGAATGAATATGATGAGAACATATATATCATGTGTTAAGTCTGACCCAAGACAAACTGCAAATTCTGGATGACTTCGTCAGACAAATGAAACATAATACAAACCATCAAAGCTGTATCGCCAAAGAGTTATTCTCTGGTACTGCATGACCAAGAGACCATGTGCAACATTTGCCTTTTTACCAGTTAAAAGACATTGACAATACTGTGTATTGACTCTGCGATGAGTAGGCCACAAGATTTCAACATCGGTGACAAATGTGAAATGCCAAATACATGTATCTACAGGGTGATCCTAAAAAAATGAAACCAAGACATTAATGCTCATTATAACTAAAGGTGGGCATATATTAACCCATGATTAACCTAAGGGATATTTTCAATGATAGGCCCGGATCTCCTGTTTCAAGCGACACCCTGATTGTGTCTTTATGTTTTTGGTTGACTGAGCAGTGACCAATTTTATGCAAGGGCCAAGTTAGGGCTTTTTGTCAATGATTTTCAGACAAACAGCGCATTTTCAAAGGATGGTCGTGTGGATTATTATATTCTACTTTTGAATGATCTTTCCAACCATAGCAATTTTAAGACGAACACTTTTTAAAGCCCGGTTGGGCGGCCTCCAAGGCATTGTGTCCATTTAAGCACTAACTTGATTTCACCACAGAGGCCCCTCAGGTGTGCTGCCCTTTGCCGATCCACGATGCTGGATCAGGATCAAGTGGAAATGCAAATTACGGTTTTGTTGTGGTTAGATAAAAATCACACCAAAATGCTGGATCTTGATCCACATTTTCCCAGATCAAGTGGGGACGTGGTCTAAAATGCATGTGTGTGCACAATTGTACCAGCATGTATGGACACACGTATTGATGTTCTACTACATGGATTCAAGGAACGCGACACAACATGGATATGTCATGAATAAGGCCACTGGTCTGATGGTTGCTTGTACACTGTTGTACCCTCACTACAACCACATGTAAACCCTCACTACAACCACATGTAAAAGAAATAGACCTAGACCTACAATGATGTGGACATTTTATGAAATTCCCTCAGGACAGGCAGTTCATTCAGGGTTATATTTTTAATGTGCGAGTGTACATCCACCTTTCAATACAGCCCCCTGAGCAAATCATGGCAATGGGCCTAACCGGTGCTGTAGGTCTTGAGACCAGTCTACATGTAGGTCTACGTCTAAGTCTCAAGACTAGTTTTTGTTGGTCTCAGTCCCTTGCTCTCGGTCCATGGGGTTGATAAGGTCTTTATATTTTGCTAGTCTCGAGATCAAGACCACCAATTGCATGTATTTACCAATATTAAAATGTTCAATGGATAATTGCTCTGAGCCAACCAAGCTAACAGATGGCATTTCTCTTTGCATGTTTCTGTGAGTACAGCACCCGATTTCACAAAACGCATAGTAACTTACAACATATCGTAGGCTTGCGACACGTCGTAGCCCTGCGATGCATCACAGCTGCGACGCGTCGTACGAACCATTTCACAAAACCCATCGTCAGCGCGATGCATTGCAACATATTTTTAGCACATTACGGTGACTGTTTCATGAATGTACTCTCTAAACAGTTAATAGTTGTATGGTTACCAGCAAAGAGTCGTCGGATTTTCTCTCAAAAAGTTTCATATCATAAAAGCAAAATGACATCCATGATGTGTGATTTGACTAGAAAATAATAGGCTAGTGACACACAATTATCTGAATAAAAATTGACACTATTATGTCAAGGTAAATCACATGTACTTCACTGTATCTTGCATATATAATTTTATGTCTGTTATCACCTGCTTTTGGTCTTGTTTTTTTACTTGTCATGCCGTAAAACTGGCTTCGAAAAGACACTTTGTTAGTTGCGATGACCCAAAGACACGTCTTAACTTTCGACGTGTTTCACACCGTTGTCAAGGTACTTATGATGCATTCAACACGTCGCAAGTTTTGTGAAATGGTCTGTGCGAGGCGTTGCAAGTTTTGACGTGTTACACATCGCAACTCGAGGTACGACACGTCACAGTGCTTTGTGAAAACGGCCCCAGTACACAGAAATATTATGTAAATAAAGTTTTGTGCTGCAGTTGATTCAACAATAATTCAAGATCTGCCGTTATCAGATTTGGTTTCAAAGACCACGAAGAGTTTACCCAGTCAAAAGATGGTGAAAATAACACTTCTGCAGTCTGTATTTTGCCACAATTTGTTTATATGTCGATAATTCTTTTCACATTACTTTGATTACGTAATTTACACACAAGGTCTGGAGGTCTCGGACCACCAGGTCTTGGCCTTGAACTACATGTACCAGGTCTCGGTCTTGATCTCAGACTTTCAGGTCTCAACTACAAAACACTGGGCCTAACCATGTCATCCCTGCTAGGATCATTAGCAACGCCATCATATAATTTTGCTTTCTTTTTTTGTTTTTTTTCTGTTTTGCAAGTTCACTAGCGTATCCTACCAACATGTTGCGTGTGAGTCAAGTTGTCTTAGGGGCATGGTTAACTCAAAAATGATGACAGGCCAATATTCTATTCAAATTACAACAAAAACGGTTGTAATGTCTCCTTTAGCAATTTGTGAGTAAACAATGAAGGCTTTATGAAACACTAGGAAGCGGCCATCTAACCAGTTCTCTCTCCACTGTTTAAATAACACTTGGAATAAGTTGCAAGTATTGAAAATTACAACAATTTGGAATAGTGAATGAGACATACCTCCCCTTAGGTTCTCATTAGCACCAATAACTGCCAAGGTTGGTGGTTGGTGGTTTGAGGCAATGTCATGTGCAACACACCGTAGTCACATGGTTGTGCAGAATCGACAGATCAGTTCAGGAAGAGAAACAAAAAAGAAACCACAAGTAAATCTCGAATCAATCTATAATTTTTTTTTACCATCACCGAAAATGGGCAACTCTAAACGGTTCTGATGACTTCACTGGGTATAGCGCCTAATTTTTTATTGTAATCCTTCCTTCAATCTCCTATCAACATGCAACGTTAAAATATTCAGCCTGCACATTTACATTCAATTATACAACATTCAAAATTACTACATTTCTGATTATCAAAGAAACAATTCTGTGTCAAGAATATTTTTGTGTCAGTTTTTTTGGAAGAAAGATTCCTCTTGCAATAAGAAAATATCTGCTTACCTCACCTTCCACCTCTGTGACCCTTTTGTTAGCATTAGATGAGTTACAAGCTTTCCAATGAGACATGGCGCACACAAAATCGGCTCATGATAAGTAACAGATCAAATAAGTTTCAAATTTTGAATTAGGAATGTCCTGCTTCTAATTCCTACAGTATTAATGTATATCAGTCTTTGTGCGTAACACCCATAATGATTTTTTTTTGGCAGAACAAAGAGAATGCCGATTGATTATAAGTGGGTTTTTTTTCATTCAAAAACACAGTTTTCTTCCATAATTGGTTAGCAGGGGAAACTACAGTAAATGTAATTTTTTTCAATCAGAGCACGGACATGGTAACTTTAAATATACAGTAGAATAGTGAAACAGGTGGGATCCCACAAGTTGAGTACGTAAAGAAAACAGTTTCCTTAAAACTGGCATGCTAAAAAGAATTCGCGACTACGTACCCCAAATCAGCCTGTACTCTTTTTATTAGCTTAGTTATGCTATCTTTAGATTATTGTTGTACTGTGTGAGGAGGACGGTATATGGCTTACGACAGTATGCTCAACAAATGTCTGAAAAGAGCTGCGCGGATAATCCTGAAGTGTACCTCCTTAACTCCTCAGCCGATATGTTTACTAGGCTTAACTAGATTTCATTCACTGAAAGAGTTCAGTAAAAAAAAAAGCCCTTCTTGTTTTTAAATGTATAAACAAAATGACTCCTCTGTATATGGCAAATCACACCACTAAGTCAGATTTGTGAAACGAGACAATCTACCCATATGGCACAGAAGACTCCTTTTGCGAGAAAAAAAACCTACGCCACAAGTTTTGCTGTAACTGGTCCAATCATACGGAATAATTTTTGCACGTACAATCCAGTGATGTAGGTCTCGGTCTCGGTCTCGATCTCGGTCTCGAGCCTAAGAGTCTCGGTCTCGGTCTTGAACCTCAAAATCTCAGGTCTCGGCCATTGGTCTCGGCTCGAGACCCAACGAGATTGCAACGGAAAGCGCTTTACTTTTCCCCTCTTTTTTTCAGTCATGTTTCGACGCAGTCGTAAGTGTCGCAAAATGAAATGTACATGATGATGATAAAGTAATTAATTAGGGCTCGAGATTTTACTAGCCCGGCGTACATTGTCTAGTAAAAACTGCTGTGAGCTGGTAAAACCCATGACTTAACTTGCCCGGCAGGCTACTAAAAAATGTGCTACCTACCTAGTAGCAATTTGATTGGCATTCTAATTTTACAAAATAATTAAGACGAAAATTCCATCGTTTTGCAGTTTTACCGAGTCCATTTGCGCTCGCATGCGGCGACATGCGGAATGCACACATCGCCCATGGATTTTCCCATACCAGTGTGCAATGTAATTTTGTACGTAATCTATCCTGTCGACGTCCAATGTAACACGGTCTTAGTTACCCAAAACACATACAGATATGGACAAATCTTTGCGAGCGTGCGCATTTGAGCGGAGAACTCATTGTTTGGCGGACTTTTAACATAGTAGGCCCTACATCGAAATTCACAGTCTGGCCCCACCATCGATGTATTGGATGTCGTACAGAGTTGACAAATTTGGAGTCTGGATGGTATAGATCATGCACCCTGGTTTCGGGAAAACAGTGAAATGATCAGCAACTGTATGGCTTTTCAGATATTTTCGAGAAAATTTGCGCCTTCGTTGGAATTAGCAGCAAAATCTTTCTGTAGTTTTATTTGAAACTTTCGACAGATTGTGACAAGAGATCGTTGAGTATTACTACTTCAGGGTACCGCTAATGTACGTACATGTACCACACACACTATGCACGGCCGAGCATACCGCGCTCAGTCGAACTAGTGTGTGCACTCGACATGGGCCGGTCGGGAGCACGTGGCCCGCGGCGCAGCACCAGTACCGGCACACTGTGACTTGGAATCTATACTTTTCGTAGCACGATCGTTCTGCGGAGAGTACATTCCGAGTCACAGCGCACGATACATCGTGCACTTTGATCGCGAGTGATTGTTTTGGGCATAAAAAAACTGGCAGCATGAACAGATATAGACATTGACATGCGGGAGGGAGTGGGAAGCTACATTTATTTGGAATTTTTTTACAGTTCTAGTATGCCGCTTTATCATTATGCTTTAATCAAAACAGGTTCAGAGTTACTTATCAACACAGTGCCCCTCCTTGTTACTATATTAAAATTGATAAATTGATATTTTCATGAAAACGAAACACATTATCTAATTCATAATGATTTTATTACAAATAAAGCCAACTCGTATGTTGCTGAATCGATGCAGAATCATTACAGCTACATGTACATGAATTTAGATGTGATTTAGAGGAGTCAAGTTGTCGGGGCATAAATTTAACCCCATATATTATACACTTTTAATTTAATATAATACATTTTTATTTTGTTCCTCCTCTGAGAAAGATTCTGGTAGCATAAAAAAGTTCAGTTCCTCATAACTTATCAATTTGAATTCATGCATTTTAGTGAACTCGAAAGAGGTGTGCGCCGTGCAGTGCGCTCTTTTTTGATATCGTCATCTTTTTACTTTTTACCACCTTGGCTGTCTTGAAAAGCTTCACATTACCTAATTTTTGTATCTCTTTTATTTTTAATTAAAACGTTTTGCAAGGATTAGGACATATTTTTTTACAAACATGAAAGCAAGTGATATCGCACAAGTTAGAACAAATGTTATTTTTATATTGTTTGCTACTGATACAGGTCTTGGTCTCGGTCTCGGTCTGTCTAGGTCTTGGACTCGGAAGTGAAAGTCTCGGTCTCGGTCTCAAAAGGTAAGGTCTCGGTCTCGGTCTCGGTCTTGGTCTCGGATAGGGAGGTCTCGACTACATCACTGGTACAATCTAACTTTATTCAAATCTGAACTTCGTAAAACATTCAGTATTTCTGCAAACAAATAAACACATCCATCCTCGTTATTTTCTAGAGCTAATTCTGTGCTGATTTATGGAGTTGACAAACTTGGTTGACATAGAAATTTGGAGCCGGATGGGAATTCCCCCATGTTTTTCTCCCAAAAAGGTTTTCACGGGGTTTTCACCCCTCCCATAATCAGCAAACCATTACAGCCTTAAGGCCGGTTCATACTTCATGCGAATACGAATGCGAAACGAATTTGACGTCATAAAACATTCGCGGCGAAGATTCGCACAAGTTGAAATGAGTTCAACTTTTGCGAATTCGCAGCGCGAAAATTTGTCATTGACGTCATAAATTCGCTTCGCATTCACATTCGCGTGAAGTATGAACCGGCCTTAAAATTTGTATTTGTATTTCCACAAACTGTATTGCACAAATGTATATAGAGTCTTTGCATTCACTTTATTTTTGTTAAATTTAGTCTCTTTTGCCATGTTGTATATTAGCTTCGTAAAGCGTTATTTTCATTTGCATTTTATCTTACCGTGTTTATAATTGTACATATAATTTGTAATTTATAAATTGTAATTGATGCAGGGTCCCAATGGAAACTGGTTTTCAATTGTTTGGGCATACCCTGGGTGGGTGGCTGGGTGGGTGGCTGGGTGGGTGGATGGATGGGTGGGTGGGTAAATAATGCGTTTGACTAATTCTTAAAAAACAAAACTAGTGTTACACATACATGTCATAAGCTGTTAGCATGATTTTCAAACAGTGTATTAGTGAATGGCCCTTTACTTACTTTGGTCTGTATCTGGCATTTCTATATCTTTTGCTGGCAATCCGAGATGGTCCCGTATAGTATTTGTATGTGTGACAATGTTATCTACAGTCTCAATGAGCAGTTGGTATCTGCAATCAATAAATAGATATCAAGCAATTTCAGGAGAAATATATTTAGTTAGCATTTCACTTTGTCAAGAAAGGTTATCAAAAACACTCCAACAGTAAAACATGGCAAAATATGAAATCAGCCTGAAATATGATTATTTGGGTGACCCCATGAAAACAGACATCTCTGCTAAAAAGTCAAAATGTAGATAACCATTTTTGTTAGTAACTGATAAACAACAAAATCCCGGTATGAAAAAAGCCCTGGATTTTAAAAGAGAAAATAACTGCACGCTTGCCGTCAGCTTGATCCATTGTTGAAAGTCCCGAACAGAGTTTTAGAGACCACATTGTCACACGTATCTTTGCCTTTTTTCAGATTGGTTTCCATGCACATATGTACATGTATATCTTTATTCAAAGCTTGTCCCACAGAACATTTTTCATTGTTGTACAGGAAACTTCACTTTATCCCACGGGACACAACACCAAATTATGCAAACAAAGAAATTCTTAGAGAGATGCGATGAGTTCACTTTTTCTTTTGTTTCAGTCAAATCTGGACTATCAGGATGAAACTCATGAAAGATTTTGTCTATAAAAGGTTGAACAATTGATGTTTGAAGAGCAAAGTGGGTTAAGGGAGGCAAGTTCGTAGTATTTTAGTCAAGTTGCGCATTACTGACAAATGAAAAAGGTGCATTATGGGTTATTTCAGGCTAAAAGTGAAAGGTCCTTAGAGCAGTGGAAAGGTTTCTGGACGCTTTAAGGCCAGATATTGAACTTGATCAAATCCAAAATGGGATTTGTTGGATTGCATTTAAATACCTGTCATGATCAGACTAGCTACACTGAAGCAAGGTGAAGCTGATTACGTCTTAGACAATACTAGTTGTGACTGGAAATCCCAGTCGAGGCTGAACAAATCTGCCATGGATATCCACACTATTGGCGTTATCCATATTATATAGTGCTGTAAGATATTTGCTTGAGATATATTAAAAATACAGGAGAAATGACAAGTTTTCAATCGCAAACAACAAAGATTTTTGAAATGCATTGACTATTTTTAGAGGTTTCCAGTTGGCCTTACATGTAATAACATCACAGACTGATTATATATTCTTTCATGTAAACACGGTCCATGGGCCTTGTCAGGGTTGCCACTTGTCCAGCACTTTTAGAAAATAATTTATTGCGAGATATTTTTGACGAAATGAATGATTTGTTTATTGAAAATGGTCTTATATCATACTGCTTATATCATCCACTAAGTTCATATACTGTTATATCTACACGAAGTTCGGCTCACAAGGAGTGTGACGTATCAAACCAAGTTGCTTCAGAGTCATTCTGACTGACTGACTGCACCAGACGATCATTTACCGTTTTGTGCATCTAGTCACACCTATCTGTTTCAAACGTTGAACTTTTCATGTACTTACATGTAATTACATGTAATTCAAATCTTAGCAATAATTTGGTTCATTGCGACTCTGGAATGCCAGTCTGAACCAGAGATAACTTACCCAACTCTGTACATCTCTTGCTGAATGGGGCTGAATGGGGGGAAGTAAAGACAAGTGACAGCAGTATTCATCTTGGTCAAAAGATCTTCCCTCTTGGCTTCATCCTCAAGAGCCAAAAAGTCCTAAAAGCAATCAAATGATACTTATCACTAACTTAGTTCAATTCAGTAATACAAATGAATAATGCGCAGGTACATATACACAGGCGGTACAATGAACTAACACTTTCCAGCCAATACTTATTAGTGATAAGAATTCATACTGCCAGGCACACGTAAAAATAACATACACTCTACTGCCAGACAAGCAAAAGAAACCTGTCCTCAGTCCAAAGAACCCAAAAGTGCACTCTCAAAGAATAGATGGTGAGAAAGCAAAGACAATTTTCTGACATTTGTGCGATCATCTTTCATTTCCCTAATCCCTTCAGGTGAGACATATGATTTTAGCTGTTGGTACCATGCACTTGATCAGTGCACTACAGGAAAGTAGGGGTTTGCCCCGGTGCCTATGGTCTCCCTTAGCACAAAGATGGCCCATTGAAAAATCATCTTATAAGTGACATGGCTACCACCTGTAATTAAAACTCTTGTTATTACATATTTTTTGAACCCCAAAACCTAAAAATTACAAAACAAAAAACGATTGGCTGCAAGGTGCATCCCAGTGCCAGGCATGAGAATGGGTTGTGTTAGAAAAAACTGGAAAATAGCGATTCACTATTAATGACCCAATCAAGCCGTAGGC
>JAULKO010053559.1:0-10725 GCA_032356045.1 Mediaster aequalis | reverse complement strand
CTGTTTCAGTTGCTACACGCAGTTAGCCATATATGGCAGTTCCCTCGTAACTATGGTCTTAGGAATTTAAGAGACATGAAGTATTTATTACAACTGAATCAATTCAAAGCACATTGCTGGTTTACACGTAACACGCTTAACCGCGAATTTTCTTCTTTCACTTTCTATAAAGAAAGTTAGACTGGGTTTGCGTCTATGTCTTATTTGCCAGGTTGGAAGGTATATTGCACGTAATTGATTTTCAGGAAAGATCTCTTTAAAAAGGCAACCGAATTCTGCTACAAAAAAGCGAGGATGAACGATTTATTTCACAAATTTGGAGACCGCAAACGTATCTAGCTCAGTTGGTAGAGAACTGGTGCGGTAATCCGGAGATCGCAGGTTCAAATCCCGTTCTTGTCAATTGTCATTGCTCACTCTAAAAAATAGTTATACACTGTATTTGATTAACTGAATCACGCAGCGTGCAAATTTTACAAATTCCTCACTTCGTAGTGAAGCACCATTCTAAACAATTAAGTTTTGAGCTGATTTTCTTTCTAGATTTATCGAGTACGAACACCTTGAATACAAAAACATGGAACAAGATGGGCAAAGCAAACTGAACTGG
Source organism: Mediaster aequalis (assembly GCA_032356045.1). Lineage (NCBI taxonomy): Eukaryota > Metazoa > Echinodermata > Asteroidea > Valvatida > Goniasteridae > Mediaster > Mediaster aequalis. The sequence goes on along the minus strand of JAULKO010053559.1, from coordinate 10,115 downwards.
TCTCCTGCATCTGGTACATGCAATTTGTTAATTTTTTTAAAAGGTGTTTCAATGAGTCCGACACGTTTATTCATAGATAAAATACTTGCTACGCAAGTGCGCATCTGTAAATACTAGGAACTTATTTGTAGTACAGTTTTTCATAAAAGGAAAAACAAAATCGGTATATTGTAATTAAGTCGTCAAATGGACAAGGCGCCCAATTGGGCATTTTGTTGCCTGTATTTACTGCTGGATATACATATGCGACAGTGAACAAATGGCGGGCGGGTCAGATGTTAATGGTTTGAACCATAGTAAATATTATATTATGGTTGTTTCTTTTCACCCAGACCTTGGAAGACGGTTAAGTAACAACCACGGAGATTAAATTTGAGGGATTTCAGGACACTGTCCCCTTTAAACCTGACGCGTACGATTGATAGAACCAAACTCAGAGATATAACAAATGTTTAAGTGGCACTCGTCACCCAGACACATCATCTCACTTCGTGCTTCGCTTGCACAACTTTTACAGGTCAATCAAATTTGTCACTCTATTTTTAGCTCCTTCGTCAGCTTCTGATAAGCGAAACTGATATCATAATAAGCCACACGTGATTTCCTTCCTTCCTGACAAAAACATGTACAGTTATTGGGCTCCGTGAACAACTCTCATACCTAGGCTAACTGGCTTACCTACAATCAAGTGTTTGGCAAATCGAAGTAGCAGAATTTTAAAAAAATGAATGTTTTATAACTCAGCACTTCCTGGGAGATCGCAATATCCTAAAACCCTGGTCATCGGAAATGAACACACCCAAAAATCAATAATTAGGATGTGATCTACATAACACGTTTATATTTAACTGTCGTTTTTCATAGATACTTTTCTATTGTTTGGTTACTCGTGGTTTTGCATGCATGTCTTATTTGGGGCCAAATTTTAGGCTACATTGCAGGTAATCGATTTTCAGCCAAGACCTTTAATTTTTATGGAAAGTTAGCCACATTTTCATCTTATATCTTACAAAAAAAAGCTAAAAGTGAAAGTCGACAGTTAAATATGAACGTGTTACATATAGCCAGTAAATAATTCCCTCCCAATTTCTCTTGAACCTGACTGAACCTGAAAATAAATTTATGACTGCTTGAGGCGCCGACAGTGAGACAATATTATAACGCTCGTGTAAACACGAATATGCCTGAAGAAAATAAATGCACTGTTGGCAGGATGGCTTGTCCAGTATCTTTCTAATCCCTCTCTCGCTCTCATATTAATAATGTTTCATAATATCACGATTTTTAAATGTCCCTTTATGTTTCCAAAAACACAAATAGAATACCATTAAAGTGATTCATCCGACATTATACAGCTGCACTAGAAATGGCCGACCCTAAAAAAGTGGCTTTGGTAATGACTTGCAGATTTCCTAACGACGGTTGATTCTGGAGTGGATTTTTTAGTGTAATTTCTTTAAATTCGAATATGAAAGTTTTGGTCCGCATTTCGTGATTTAATTTCATAAATAAGACTGAAAAACAAAAGGTTAATGTGCAGTCACACATTATGCTCATCTTAGAATGTAAATTGCCGTGTGCGTCAAAGTGAAATTCAGTGTAACATGTTTGCAAACAACTACGAATTTGAATTTGATCACAATGTAGCTACTTTCAGTACAAATAAAAAATATAGGCTGAAAATCAATTGCCTGCAATGATAGCCCCCTATTCGGCCCCAAATAAGACACAGATGCAAAATCATAAGTAACTTTGCAATAGAAAGTAAACAAAAAAGAAAATTCATAGTTAAAAAAGAACGTCCGTGATACAGAAAGCAACAATATTCGTCAGGCAACAAAACTGTATATCGTGTACAACACAGCCTAAAACCAGTCCTTTCCTTTCAACTGTCTTTAGTGCTTTGGCTCAGTCTAACATTATTTCTAAACGATATGACGTCATCAGAAAAATCAAAATACAGATATGTTTAGTTTGAAAATCATTATCTTTAAAGTTAATATACATCCCAGCAGATTGTTGTTGACTTTTGAGAGGACGCCAAAATAGGCCTGGATAGCTCACATACGAGTTCGTATGGAAATTGAACTTGCAGGAACTTGAGACTCTTTACCCATGATGCATTGCCAAAAATATGTGATTTATCATAAACACAATTTCATCCTAACCCTTACCCTAACTTTATCTCAAACCCTTACATGCACTAACCCTGTAACCCTATTTCTTCCCAATCTCCACCCTGACCCAATTACCATTTACATTTTACCATTGTTTGGTGGAACTGAGTCTGCGCAATTAGTCAATGAGTCATTATTTCATAAAGTTTGTTCTCCGCTAACGCTGGCCCAGCCTAATTTTGTTTGCTCGTATAAATTCAAATTGGAAACATGACTCACAAGGCTATAATAGAATGTCGACATCATATGCTCAGTTCAAGGGGAAAAGGCACTGCGGTGCTACCATTTACTTGCAATTTTATACCTGGAAATGTTTACCCGACCAATCGATTGAAACTAAGGCGGGGATTTAATTGGTTCCTACCCCTCCCCGGGGTTCCCCGTCTCAGTATTAACCATGATGACAGGTTTGATTATAGGCTGGACATGTCATGGACCCCGCAGTTGATAAGTAAGAAAAGAAACACAAGTTTGAACACGCTGTTCCAAATTACTTTTGATGAGGTTGTTTATGACGAGATCAACATTCAAAATTGGGAACCCGACTTCGATTGTTGTTGATTGTTGTTCAACAGAAATGAAACAAAGACCCAAGACGTGTATTGAAGGTAAGTTTGATTATCTGAGAAAGACTATCGTGTTAGTATAAAAGATCTTTTTCGAAATCTGGCATTTAGAAATCAACTCTCTGTTTACTTAATTTTTACAGGAATCGTATATTCGGCAGAATGACATACGACTGCTATCTCGAACACTATGGACTGCCATCAAAAGAGCAAGTCACTCGGGGAGAAGTTAAGCAAGAGTTACGTAAGTGTAGCAAGATGCACAGAAGCAGAACTCGTTTGTTGGCAAGGTAAACGTTACCGTACGTTGAGTTTCGTGAGTTTCGTAAACGTTGAGTTTCGTGGAGCACTTTCTGTATTTGGTGCTGGAAACGCATATACGACATTCAAAAAAACGGCGCACGGATCGGATGTCAACGGTTTGGTTTCTTGAACATTTCCCCGTGAATATTACACATTATGGAGGTTTCTTTTTACCCAGGCCTTGGAAAAAAATTAAGTAACCGACGCAGAGATTAAATTTTGTGCCTTTAAACTACATGATAAAAATGCTTATTCCTAATTCAATCCCTGAGAGTACTTTGCAGGCAGATATGTCTGGGGATGCCAGAGGATTTACATTAACAAATGTCATATTTACCTTTAAAGGCCCACTAAAATAAAATCAAACCAAAATATATTTTGCGCATATATCACTCCTTCTGAACAGTTTTAACATAACGGTATTCCTTTTTTATACGTGAAATAAGGATTAAGTGTTCTTTTTCACTATTCAAATTGTTCATGCTATTTCCTGACACACGAGGGCGCTGTTGCTATGATGTTGTTCAAAATATTCACAAAACAGTTTAGGCACTCACTTTTTGTACACAAAAACTCAACATTTGACTTATTTTAAAGCAGTTTGTTTATTAAATTTGTTTACTGACAGGCAACCAAGCATTAAAGTAGAGAGGAAACACAGCTATTCAGAAAATTGACCAACCTTTACGCATAAATGAGCTATGATGCTAAGGCTTTTACCTACAGTGACATCATTGTTTTGCTCATGAATATGGAAATTCAATTAGCACAATTCCAGGAGATTACTAAAAGGGGCATAAACACCTTCAGAATGGCAAAACAAAGGTTCACACTGATCGTGAGTTGGATAAACAGGTGCACGGTGTGCACGGATTTTAAAAGATGCCTCTTTAAAGCCAAGGTTAACATATAAAAGTCCTCGTAGGATCTTTAAAACAAATTGCCTCTAAGCACTGATCAGACGAGTCGGAAACCCCTGTCTCGGGAGTCGGCAGCCAGACGTCTCATATTATGTTGACGGTATTTCCGCGCCAACCCTTCCTTTGAACAAAAACACGAAGATGCGGATGTTGTCTCGAAACCCAAATTTGATATCGCAAGAATATTACACCTGGGAAGCGCCAGTTGGTAGTGCTGTAAATTGAATGCTTCTGTTAATCGTGTGAAGTACATGTGTTTGTGGGCGTTCCGTCTGCGTGCGGATGTATCACATTTCTTGTGTATCGAAACGTTAAAGTAAGATAAAATAATATAAAAACCTGAACAGAAAGGTCTACAAAACATTACGAAAATAAGTCTTTTGAAATACAAGAAGAAAAAACCAAAACAAGACAAATATTACAAATTAAACAAGTATAAAGAACAATTTGAAGAACGGCAGTGGAACAGTGCAGTAAGAATAGAAACAGAACGCAATGAAATATGATATTAAAGACAAAGAAATAGCATCAGCGAGAAAAACTGGACTGGAAAAAAATTACCATGAGGAAGAAGACATTTATTAGAATTCAGGTCAAGCACAAAAACAGTAAGGACAAACACGAAAAAAAAACAATTACAACTGTTTTAATTGTTACACCTAAAAGTAACAAAAAGAACCAGAACAATAACGAAAACGGGAACATGAATGAAAAGAAATGGGAAACCGTTATGAAGAAAATCAATCTTTAATCATTTGACAATGACAAGAAAATAAAGAACGTGTTAATATTTAGCTCTTATCTGCGAACTACTTTCACATCAACTCCTTCGTAACCGAAACCCATTGTCGTGAGCACCAACTCGATGAGTGACTGCAAAGGAGACCCGATGGTCCCGGATATCCATAGTCTGCTGGGTCTAGGTGCAGATTGATTGGAGGAGGCACCGAGGAAGCATCACCAGCCGGGGATCCTGTTCACAACTCAAGTTAAGTGCAATGGCATCAGCTTTTGACTGAAAAGGTGATTCAGATTGAAGCAGTGAAATTGTCCTTGTCTACCACCTGTGACTCGCGGGTTAAAATCCCAATGCGACCGCCGTTTGAATGGGGTTTTCATTTACTGTGATTTCATCTGATTCAATGTAAATTCCATGGACGATATAGTTTCCTACCACATCTAAAATCAGTGGCGCACCCAAATGGGTTGGGGGATCTACCCCACCCCCGTCCCGCCCCTTCCCCCCAAAAAACTTTAGTCTTGCAGTTTGCAGTTTATTCAGTATATGGATCGATATCTGTCAAGTAGTATAACACATGTCGGAAATAATGCCAAATGAAATGGCTCCCACAGTGTCAGAAAAAATCCTAACCCACCCACCCCCCCCCCAACCCCACCCTCTTTCTCAATTCTAAGGGGTAACTTTGGAGGAACATTTTTCGAAAACAAAATTCCAAGAAAACAATTCCCCTCCCTCCGGACAAATGCATGGTGCGCCACTCTGCGGCGTAACAAGGGTTCATTTTGGAGGGGTCACCCGGGGTTCACCAAGTTTTCAAAGAGGCACTTCAAGGAGAAAATACAATCAGCTTAACTTGTTTAGCTTGCAACCTGCAGGGCGGCGCCCGGCGGGGGGGGGGGGGGGTGGAACAGGCCTCAGCTGTGTATGTGTGTGTGTGGGGGGGGGGGAGAGACAGGTGGCCCCGATGGCAAATTGACTTCAAATTGGGATTAATGCGTTGAAACGAAAACAAATGTTGCCTGGAAGACCAAGTTTACTCAGTGGCACTTTTGTATCAATACCTTTCAATTAAATATAAACTTTTGTTTTTAACATAACTTTTCAAAGTAGGAGTACACTCTTGGTATCCTCAGCATGAAGATTCCAATTGGTTAATTGGGATAACTAACGAAAGTAATAGTACACACAGTAGAAATATGTTATTTTGACATTTTCAATACAAACATTCACATTCACGTAAGTCAAAAAAAAGATTCAAAATAAACAGCACGCCATGATGTCGTCCCTGTCAAATTGAGACTTTGTCAGAGCTCAAATGAACTTACATTTGAGAGTTGGCACGTATTCCAAACTCCTACCGTCCTTGGCATTATTAAACAAGAATGTCAGAGCGAGATAAGCCTAGGTGGGCCTTACCTAGGGATAGGAACTCTTATTTCCTAGCCCTCTAGAATGTCATTCCGACAGCCACAGGAGAAACCGTGTACATCACGTTCTTGTAAATACAGACAGTACACGGTGGTACCAGTGTAAATTCTATTCCGTCATAGGGGAAGTTGGGTGAACAAGATTTGCAAGGGGCACTTCGACAAAAAAAATGTGTTCTGGCTTTTGTTCTATAGAGGTCTGAATCCGGGGCGCAACTACGGGGGCGGGGAGGGCACGGGGACACATTCATCCCCGGCTGAGACCTGTGTCCGCACTGTAAACAATTCCCGTACAAAACCAGTGAATTTCCTGTAAATTTTACGGCTTTCTACCGTTATTGCTTCAACCATACCGAGAAAGGACGTGTTACATTTTCCGTTTACCGAATTGTATGTTGGCCTTCACGCAGTATCTGGGGCGGTAGAATAGTGTTGTCATGAAAATCTCCAATCACGATTAAGGAAATTTGTGTGCACAAGAGTCATGAAAAATTGCAGATGTTTGTCCAAAAACACACTTTGTTGACCATAATTCTTCAATTCTTGTAATTCTTCAAACAATTCCTGTGTCAAATTTGGATTATTTTTATCCAAACACACTTGAACATCTCCGTTCGTGTTTAAATCTCGTGGATGGCAGGATGGCGTGATAGAATGAATATAAAACCAAAACAGGCTATCCATGAAGTAATTTATTTATTTATTTATTTTATTACACTTATCCACTGGCTGACAGAAGAAAAAAAATTACAAGATATACAGTATCAAAGATTTTAAAATACTTCAGATTTACAATTTACGAAACAAATTGCTAAAAGAAAAAGAAATCCAAAATGAAAATAAGGATTAAGATAGTGAGTGGCAAGATGGAACAGGTGACTAGCACCTCTACAGAGCCATACTACCACAGATAAACAAGATCGGGGGAGGGGCGTGTGAGAGGGGGAGAGGGAGAAGAAAAGGGGGAAACAAGGGAAGGAAGAGAGGAGGAATTGGAAAAGGGGCTGGGGAATCCGGAATGCGATACTTGAACTAATGAAGTGTTAATGTCGAGTGAAAAACTGACAAGCAGAATAAAAGAAATGGGAATTTATTAAAACCTGCAGCCAGCACAACGACATGTATAGTAGGCTCTCGAAGCATTTGTGCACCTAAGTAATGTATAGTAATAAGTATGCATTATTTCCGTGGTAAGTCTAGTTCCCAATTCATTCATGAATCGCACCGTAGGCCTAGGTTGCACCAGTTCTTTATTTTACGGTTGACCGTATTTTTAACGGTTTTTTGTTGGCAACCAGATTGACAGTGAATTTAACGTAACATTACGGGGAAATGTCTTATTGTGCTGTGCGCCCCCGGTGCCCCCACTGGATATTGCAGTTGTGCACAGAAAAGTTAAGCCTGTTGTATTTTCTCCCTGAAGTTCTCTGCTAGAAAAATGTGTGCACCCCGCGTGACATGGTTCGATTTTGACCACTACCCATCCATCAAGAATCTCAAGCAATGCAAGAAATCTATCATCTTACTGTCTGGAGCACTACTCACACGGGTCCACTACATTTCAACCATGCATGTCGTCACCACCCATCACTGCATATGGTGAGTGATACCTACGTGCCGACAGTCACACCTGCCTTTACTGCAAGGAAAAAATATTCACCAAAGCGTTTGGTGACATTATATCAAGGGGAACACTTTCAGGTATTTTCGATTGTTTGCTTGGTGAAGTTCCGCTTTCCAACCACTACACTTCTTCATCTGGAATAAAATGGACTAAAAATCTATAATGATTAAATTGATTATTCTGAACGATCCATTTCCTCCAGGTTCTGAACTACTTCTCGTCTTCTGTCTTCTTTTCAAACAAAATGTTTTGAATTGTAGCTGGTCAAACTCGCTGGTTTGGTAACTATTTGGACTTACGTTACCGGTCCTTTTGTTCGTGGTTTTGGCCGATTATTACGAAGAAAGGGTCACAAATATTGAGCAAAGCAGATTTCTTATGAGGAAAGTTTTTTTTTTTATTATTCAAAATGATCGTTACAAAAAAAATTGGTAGTAGTCACTATTGGTCGTTATTAATTAACGTGACTGAAAAACGAATGGATATACACTGATGTCCCAAGTTAATAAAACTCATGAGAAATTGGAAACCACAGCTGATAATTTGATTTTATTGATATTAACATCCTTTGACAAATGTTACTTCTGAACGATTTGTTGTAAATGCCTCTTTTCAAAGTTCACGTTTTGCTCTACGGATGTTCGACATTTCTCGTTTATTCTTGATCTCTGCTTGATAAGTGTCCAACATTACCCACGCCTACGCAAAAACGTCTTCTGTTGAAAATGTGTCACGTACAAGACGTTTGCATGTGTTCTGTATTTGTAGATAAGATAGCACATGATTGAGATTGAAAGAGACACTGCAGTTCGGTTCCTAATGCGCCTCCATGTCTGAACGTTTGACCTCTGCTTCCACGGGAATATGAATCAGTGGTCTATACGGACCTCTAGCAAGTTTACCTGTCCCTATATTATAGGAGTGATGAGCTGACACTGTTTTCCCGTTACTGTGAATTAAGCAATAAGCTGTTTTGCACGGGTTCCCGAAGTATTTACGAACTTCAGGTTGGTAAAGTGTGTACTTTATACCAGAGGAAATTAACTGAGAATATAAACCTAAACAATCGGAGAGATAGAAGCGATATAAGGAAATCTCACGATGTGTGTGACCTCAAAATCCCAGCTGCCTTATGGACTGTGTGGCCTCCAACTCCTCGCCTGTAGACTGTGTCGCGGTCCATCTCTTCCCGCACTATTGAGTGATATTCGGATATCCCACGGGATCATTCTTGCAATTCGTCGGCGTCCTATATGGCAATGTGTGTCATTGTTAAACAACCGATAGTTCCCTGAGTGCCCCGAAGAAAGACAACAACCGGTCAACATTTACATGGTCTAGGCATAGTGTGAGACCGGATGACCGACCACTTCTCATCTGACAATCCCGTAAGTTGCAGATCAAGACACGAAACACCATGCGGGAAGAGGCTTATAATGGCTTGCTTAAAATTTTCCCTCGTGTCAACCATTGTACTGCAGTTGAATCACTTGTTTTCCCAAGGTGGTTAGATTATGGTCACGAGCCTTCATTTATAAGAATTACCATTTTTCTGGATCACACGGACTTAAGACATGATGCGCACTTTTCTTAGATATCATTTCTGTTGCTTTTAACAGCAAATGTACTTGTTAAGCAAGGCTTGATTGTATGGTAACATTTTTTTCCCCTAAAACAAATGTCACCCTCTCGGGACATTTTCTTTGTCCATTGAAGTAAGCTCTATGAAATATCGAGTATTGATCACAAACTTTTTTTTCAGAATTGGGGTTTTACCGAGTTGCATCCATTACTTGCAATAATCGGTAAGAATACTTCCGTTCGACATGACAAGAGATATGCAAGACTTTGATAAATGTCTTCCCCAACAACTGGAGATCAACACACATGCCGATAGAGGGAGGGAAATGAAATAGAATGGTGGGGGATAATTAAAGCATTTTCCATTGATTCCTGTGTCCTAAACGATTTCCTTGTGTGAAAATGCAGTCACCATATCAATGCTCCACCACCTTGACTCAGCGGCAAACCAGTTAACCCTCATGTATTCATTGACAAACACCACAGTCGTAAAGACAAAGAACATTCTGACTCGAGACGAGTCATGTCATTTTAACTCTTCTGGGCATTGGATAATGATTATACAATAGGGGCTACATAACAACGTTCAATTCGTAAAAATAAGACAGCGATGCCTAATTTATTATCATTTTAACCAATTTGTTTTTACTATGTCCTCGTGTAATATAGGTTTTCCCGGCCAATTTGAACAAAAATCCATTCAAGTTAATACCCAGCTCATTCAATTTCGCTTGAAAATAAATGCTCAGGTACATCAGCATTCAACAGTTAAAAA
>JAULKO010053126.1:0-10737 GCA_032356045.1 Mediaster aequalis | reverse complement strand
AACCCCCCCCCCCCCCCCCCCACCCCCCCCCCCCCATCCCCCCCCCACCCATCAAATTATTTTGCCGGGCCCCAAAAAATTGGGTCTCGCTCTTTTTTACGAGTACAACTTGGTAAGGAAAATTTGGATACGCACCCGGACCCCCAACTTGTGCTGCTGTTGTTACCGCTGTTTCAGTCATGGTCGTCGCTAGACGGGGTGGGGGCGTGACACACCCCCCCCATTTGTCGTTTTTGTCGGCAAAATCGTGCCGCCTTCGGCAAGAGAGGAAAAGGGGAAAAAAAGTGGTAGCCCTCCCCCCCCACCCGAGTGCAATGGCACCAAACAAAACCAGTTGGAACAGTAAATAGCGCCCTCAACGCCAAAAAAAGTATTTTCCAGGCGGAATATTTTTCGGGGTAATTTTTTGGGAAAATTGTTAGAAAAAAGTTTTGGGAAAATTGGTGTCCCCCGACAAAGACAAATCGTGGGAGCGCCACTACTAACATCCCTCGTGGTCCGTCGGCAATTCTTGTGCTGACACCCCCCCCCCCCCCCCCATTCAAAATGGTCTAGCGATGCCCCCTGGTTGCAGTCGTTGCTGTTGCTGTACGTTTACTGCTGATGATGTTCTTGATTGTTGATGTTGTTCCTGAAGGTCTGTTGCTGCTTTTGCTACCGTTGAAGCTGTTGCTATGGATACTGTTGATGTTGCTGTTGCTGTTGCTGTTGTTTTTTGCTGGAAATGTTAAACATCACGACAGGAGACCAAACAAAGTGTAAGCTTCACAAAATTACACACAGGAAGAAGCCTTGGTCTCATTTCGTGCATTCCCCCCCCCCCCATGCCGCGTGCGCCTTGAATGAAGGCTAAAGGGTATATTCACTAGGGTCTAGTTTTATATTCGCATATTCTCATCTTCATAATTTTTCAACGTGGAGAAGATACGCAACTCGTTTCTTTTTGGTCATCGATCACATTTTTAGTTGAATGGGCAGCGCGGGAGGATTCTTCGCCAAAAATCAAAACTGCATTTGCGATCGGAAACAATCATATCGACGCGGAAGATATTTTCGACCTTCGTGTGTGTGTGTGTGGCAGTGGCCACGTGCAGGCCTACTGATTGACCCGCACAGGAAATATACGACATGTATATCAATCACAAAAATGATAACATGGTAAAACAATATTTGTCTGCTGTAATATAGTCCATGGGTTTTGTAGACCCACGGGGCAAATGACACCGTAGGCTTCGCCTCCGGTGTCCAAAACACCATGGTCCACATCACAGCAAACAGCAAAATTATGATGGCCCCCTTGAATCGGGACAATCACGACAGTATCCGTGACCACTTTGACAGATACCAATTAGGCCCCGTGGTCCATGAATTTGGGGATAAATGCCCACAGCTATCTTCAATGTGATTAAACTATACCATCATAGCGAAGATTCGCTGTTCATTTATCACCTTCCTTCTTTGGGGGTAATGTGCACTTTCTGTTTGGTGATATTCTTGTTCAAAGAAAACCGTCATTTGAACTGAACGGGGAAGTGGCCATTTTGAAAAGTTTTCCTTCGTTATTCCTCCAAATCGAGCAGGGTCAACTCAGGGTCAATTTTAACCACAGCCTTATGAGGCCCTGATTCCCCCAAATCGAATGTTCTCCACAATGCATCCATACCATGACTCCCAAAACTCTCTGCGAACAAAATAATATACCGTACAAAATTCATGATCTCTGGCCGGCCCCGTTTGGCCAACTTTCAACACGCAGGTGAGTTTGGCTCTGACGCTGGAATTTGCAGCTTTAGCCTGTTTTAGGGGGTGATACGCCAACACCGTACATCGAATTGATTGATGAGACCAGGGAGGTATAACTGCTTCGGCTACCGTCAATCAGTTCCAGCAGACCGTCCAAACTCCTGCAGAGATAACACGCGTCGTGTTATTCCGCTTCCCTTACCGCCAACACTGACCCGGAAGTGTTACAAAAGCCACACAGGAACTAGTCGTCGACACTGTGTCGCCTTTCTAACGTCTAAGAAGCTTGTCGGGTATCGATCCAGCGCAAGACATGCTTTCAGTCCCGTGTGTAATAAACATTGCAGGATTTGTAGTGCGCTCGGCGGTTCAGGGAATAGTTGGGTGTAGCTGTTGAGAGTCGCGTTGCTAATGCTTGAACCGTGCACATACTTCTTTCTGTTGCATGTACAAAACGTGCCTCATGCTCTTATTCTATTGAACTTCAGCTCCTGCTGTATGCTGTAAAGTCTTAGGAGAAAAAGGAGCAGATTCAAGGGCGCATTCAGAGGGAGAGTTGGGGTCGAACCCTCCCCCGCACGCTCTGTGTTTTTTCTTTCTTTTACGAGTAAAACCATTTTTTTAAAATCTGTCGGGCCTGACCGCCAACACCTCCCCCACCCTCCACCCCGAATTTGTCTTCTGCTTCTACGTGTAAAACAAATTGTGCTTTCTGACTCCCCGGCCCATTTTTGTACGGGTAAAAGATTAAAAATCTGTCGAGTCTGCCCCCCCCCCCCCCCCTCCCTGCAAACAATCCTACATCCGCCCCTAAGAATGCTGATACATGAGCTACTGGACAAGGCCGTAGTCTGAAAACCTGGCGCCACCCTGACATCCGCCTTCAAAAGAGGGCGCCCTTTAAACTTAGTGGTGGAATGATGACGTTTTAGGACTCACACCGCTAGCTGCTGGCGTGCGGAATTACATAAATCGCGACATTTCTCGTCAACTCTTTGACTGATAGAAGATTTAGAAGCAAGGCAAACAGTCAGAAGTATAGATTATATTAATGAAATGAACGAACAATATTTTTTTCTTCGCATAATATACTGTTTGTCTCTTTGTCTGAAATATTTGTGTCTATCATATCAGTACAGTCTGTGATAACATCACTGGAAATACAGGTTCGCGTGGAAACAGCGACCTTTCAAATTTTTTTTAAAGTTACACTGCAAAAACTGTGTTGTTAAATTAACACCGTATGGTATCTATATTGAACGAGTGGTCCAATATAGATACCACACGGTGTTAATAAAACACCACAGTTTTTGAAGTGTATGTTCGAGCACTCTCCATGAGACACAATGAAAACTTCTTTAACGTACATAATCCAAATAACATGTAACATAAAGATGGAAATTTAAAAATCAGGTACAAGACTTAAAACTGTATACACAAAACACGTTCGCAAACAATTACGAAGATTCATTTTTCACTTTCGATTTAAATGTTGCACACGATTATACATCTATGTCTTATTTGGGGCCAAATTGGGGGCTATATTGCAGGTAATTGATTTTGATTTTGTGTTGTTTTTTTATGAAAAGTGGGCACAATGTGCTGAAAATTCGTAGTTGCTTCGTTTGCGAACTTGTTACAAGCGTCGATCCATGGCAGGGGGATATTTGTAGCAAAACATAAACAGCTTTCTCCGAGACCTAAAAGTTCATGCAGGACGTATTCGAAATTACAACAGAATTTATTCTTTGTTTTGATTGATTCATTTATTATTTCTGTTGCTCACCAATGCAAGGTAATCATTAAGGGTGAGTAAAAAGCAAAACGATGCAACCCAAGCTAATCACATAGAAGTAGAATCGATCCCAGTTGTTTTATGAGCTATGATTTATCCTCTTTTACAGCAAGGAAAACTCGATAATTGTTCAACTGGCAAAACAATTGTCTACAAATAAAATGTTGATGGATGTAGTCTAATTTAAGTTGTGTCCAAAACAAATGAGATTTTTAAGTGAAGTGAAATTTTCATTCAAGGTAACTTGAAAGGATTAGCCCTTTTCGGCTATTTGCAAATGTCACTGTTAATACTGAAGAAAAGAAGAGAGTTTGGAGTAATTTTTTTAAATTATCACTCATCTCGTATGCCACATATATATCATTAGTATTCCTACCTTTCAAGGTAATGTACAATTTCACAAAAAAAGAAGGTTCAAAACTTGATGATCAGACATTTGTCTCCCGTTTTATTTTATTTTCAAATGTATTGGGGGGGCAGGCAGGTACTTTTGTTGTTCTTAGCCGTACACGCAAAATCAAACCCCTACAGTGTTTATGCTTTTTTCAGGGGGTTTCAACTCCAGACGCAGGCCCCGACAAGCAACATTATTTGGAACTTATTTTGCCTGAATGAGAACAAGTTGATGACCCATTTCTAAGGGAACTATTTTACAAACCACGAACATAAATGATACATGACATACTTGGTTGCTTTGATTTCACTTTTCCAGAAGAATCATAATTCTTTCAGTTGCACGCGGCCATCTTATGTGTGTGTTTGGACATGTGCTCCTGCTACTGTCAATCAATCAATTATGAAATAGCCGTACAATTGAAAATATGCACTGAAAACAACTGTTTACTAATGAACTTAGAGCTGCCTTGAAGAGTTGTCTACATTGCCCCTTTTAAGAGGCGTTGAATGCAATTCGATTCTGTTATCTTCTCGTTAAAATCGCATCCAAAAGTATTAATTGTGTCGTGGCTAAAAGGCTGTCTTTCACGCGGGGTAAAAATTGCCCATTGTTGGCCGGACAAATTGGGGAGAGCGCCGAGTCTTTTATCAGCGGTCAATTATTAGTGATTGTTCACGGCTAAATGCATTCATTGAAGCCTTAATGTGTTATGTTCACGGTCGTTTACAATAATTTCTTACCGCCAAATAGGTGAAAATACATTCGGAGACAGTATGCACCACAAGGCTAAAAAAAGAAATGGAAAAAAAATATTTCAAACAAAAATGAAAAGACGCTGCCATGGGACCATGACAAAGTGAGTCACGGAACAACAATTAAAAAATATACTGTCGCAATCGTTTCTGATTTTCATAATCGTAATTATATTATACATCTTAGCACGCAACAGAAGCTCCACACACGGCCAATTATTAACCGTACATTTACTTAACACCCAAAAAAAATCAAACTGCGCCGCATATAAAAAGCCATCATCTGTACGACCGCCCCCCCCCCCCCCCCCCCCCTCAATTTTAACAGCCAAATTGCAACTTTTTTCTAGATAAAGTGCTCGGTTTCGTGTTGAACGCCGTTTCTTTTCAACACTTGCATCACGGGGACAAGAGAGAAGTATACGCCCTGGGGTACTTTTGATTAGGGGAGTCCGGAGCCCTACTAAACGGGCATTGTTGAGCGGAATTACCCCGCTTGAAATCAAGGGGAGATGCAGGGCAGAAGCGCCGAGAGCAGACAGCTTGACGTCTCCGCGGTCAAATGCGGAACATTGTTGAATTTTGTCAACAACTGGGGGCGCAATAATAGTCTTTGTCACCGCGTGTTTGTCGCGAGTCGCTTTTGGCCTGCAGCGCGGCTCCGCCAAGTTTGAGAAGAGTGTACGCGTTGGTGTGATTTTTTTCCACTCCTGGGAACGAGGCGATTTTGCAAAGCAGTATAGTCCGATAATATTATAAAATGAGGTGTCGAGTTTACATTGTGTAATATTCAAATCATTATTCCTAACTTGCGTCTTGACTGTTTTGCTAATTGATGTTAATTTTGTTCTCGCATTTCTCTGTCATTCGTCCACCCCTTACAAATAATGATATCTGTGTGTTCAATATTCAAATACGCATTCAAATGTTAACATTTTTGCCCAAAATCATCGATTATCACACACATCAGAGTGATAAGCTAATGAATGTGTTATGCTTGATTTATAATCTTATTTTAAGAATATTTTGAGAAGATTGGTACAATTATGTGTAAACATTGATAATTGTACAGGCATCCCTGAGAACAACCCCTCTCCCTCTTCTCTTAAAAAAATACAATTGTTTAAAGTATGTCTCCACAGGGAACACAATAGCAGCAACAAGGAAACAAAAACAACAACAACAACATCCTGCCACTCGTACATACTTGAAAGAGCACATATTTCTCAAACCTATACTATGATTTCATTCATCCGTGAAATCGATAAGTTGTTACCTCCTCCCCCACCCTGAAAAAAATAATTTCAAAGAACTTGCTATATTTACCCAGCAAAGTACCCCCCAAAGATCCCTTGACACCGTCGGCGGCTTGGGACAATCAAACAAATGTATTTTATGTATATTTTTTCCCTTCGAGATCGGCCTAAGGGGGAACTCCCAACTATAATCCCTGAAAAACATCACCACCTGTAAACCCATTTACTCGCACGATTCCAACCTTACGATTCCCACCAGTCCATCGTCCGTTCGACGCAACATATTGCCTAATCCGAACCCCCGTCCCCCCCCCCCAGCACGGCAAGGACAAACTCCGAAGATGAGAATCAAAGCAAGGATACACCCAAGCCTCCCGGCACACACTTTACACTCAATGGTTAGCTGTTTATCTTAGCAAGCCTGCTCAACACCAAGCAAGAAAGAGAGGTAGCGGTATGGATGCATCTTGTTTTCCCGGGAGAAATTACGCATAAAATTGATGGTTTTATAAGAGTGGTTTGTTGTTCATTTCGGAGGGCTGCCCCGCGGGGCCGGAGAGGGGAAGTTCGGCGGAGGCTCTTTGGGGAGGTACGCTGGCCGACAGATGGTCCGAGCGAGATCGGGCGACTGCCGCGCGGTTCTCCGGGTACATTACCAACCACTGCCTCCCAGCGACTTGTGATGTACATATACACATGCAGCAATGGAGACGGAGGTGGGTGGGAATAATCAAGTTACTGCTGATATGGGAACGAGCATGAGTCTTCAGGAGATGAGACATAGTGGGAGACCAAAGGGTGCATGTAATCCCGCTCCCGTGCAATTCCGCTCCCAAAAGAGGAGAGCGGAGGATGCATGTAATTCCGCTCTTAAAATAGAGAACGGAAGAACACACTTGTAAACACCAATGGCACTGAAAGAATTATACAAATAAACTGGCCGGAACGAAAATACCCAGCAACAAACAGACATACATGTAGATGTTTGCAGTCGAATAACTTGCGCAGACAGACAAGCAAACAAACCGACAAACAAACCCTGCTATAGAAAGTAAACTTACCTTTAAATGGGATTGTGTCTGTTACAGTAGCAGCCCGACTTTGGTTCCAAGAGGACTCATAATATACATGCTCTGAAAGTGAGTTTCAATAAAGCACAAGCCAACAGACGAAAGGACGAAGAGAAGAGATAAAGGTGGAAGATTTTAGTGAGAACAAACTACAATGAGAGAACACAGGTTTGTGATTGCAGAACATTACCAGTGTACGTCACATAGTCACCATGCCCGTCATCCATTGAACACCCTCTTCGCTCTTTTCAATTTCGCCCTCTTCATCGTTCCTATCGTCCTCCGGACAATCCATCCCTGCTTACCCTACCCTCATCACCCCGTAATCTTCGTCACCTCTATTTCCCCATCGTGACCCCATTAACTCTCGTCACCCTCATCATTTTCGCCATTTTGTCACCCTAACATCGTAATGTCGTCATCGTAAACATGTTCATCACTGTAAATCATCGTCATCACCATCACCACCACCATCATCATCGACGCTGTAATCGTTATCCTCATCATTTGTATCATCATTGTCACCCTAATCACCCTCTTCCCCCTCGTCATCACTCAGATCACCATTGTCCTATGTCACCCTCGTCACACTTTTTTGAATAAAATCCGCTCTTAGCATGGCACATAAAATGCACTCTAGGTAAAGGGATATACGGACAGCGGTTGTGTTGCTAATCCCGGACGGTTTTCCGGGCCATATAATAAATATTTTAACTGAAGCCGCGGAGGCATTATTTCAATTTTCGAATCACCTCCATCTCGTTATCTTTATCAACATCAACCAATCACCATCAACATCACTACGCCACTATTCTCTTTTGCTCATTGTCATTGTTCCTATTTTTCTTTTCTTTGTTTCTATTTTTTTGTAGGGGGCGGAGGACGTTTCGGGTTGGTCATCGCTCGGTAAAGAAGCTATGCATTGGGATAGATAGGAACACCAGTGATAAACATTTCTTAATGGAGCTGGAAAGCCATTTTAACTTGAAATCGGTTACTTTATTGAAAATTAGTTTCCGCGAAGCAGTGAAGAAATCGAAACATGAACAATGAACACAGAAGGCACATGCGCGGCAGGCGGTTGGATTGACTGGCCCATCCCCCAGCCACGGGAGGCAAAGGGGGTCAGGGGGGTAAATCTCACGGGTAGTCCATTAATTCCACACTTTGGAGGGAGACTCGGCGCCCTTTCAAAACACCAATTTGTATTTACCAGGCCGCGACGCGTCTCAAAGCCGACAACTTGGGCACAATGCACGGCACGTGCGAGGCGCGTGCGGCACGGTAGGAGTCGAGCGCCCGGGCACGGGTCCCAGTCAGACCCCGCATAGCTCTGAAGGCAACGGGCCACACGGTCGGCCTGGCGCTGGATTCGTATCACAAATTCGAGCCAATGGATACTGTAAACAATCACATTGTATTTGTTCCCTTTTAGATCACAATAATGTTACTTTGTAAAAAGAAAAAAAAGCCAGATGCGTCCGTAATGCTACAAACACATTTAGACGTGCCGCAGCGCGTAGCATTTTGGTTCCAAACAGCAGGAAGCGTCCATTAAGATGAAGGAAACTACACCGCACAAGCTCCATGTATAAAACAACAAAATGGAACAACAGATGTTGGTCCCAAACAAACGGAAAGGGAAATAAGTTTCCGGGCTGAGAACTTTCAGAAACTGAATCACAAGAACTTAATAGGTCACATCTAGAGACATCATTCAGTGAGTAAGAGACTGGTGTAAGGACCGTATACGTGTCGCGACGTAGGTAGCTTGACCAGCTGACCAGGCTGCCCTCTGACCAGCCGGCTGGCCACTGACCAAAACACCACCAACAAAAACATCATGTGAAATAGAGACACAAGATGTGGAAAGGGGATCCACAAAACGATGACTTGACTAAGTAATGATCTACGTGTCTTTACAGTACAACATTCTTAATAATTATGTTGTTCCATTTCGACACGTTAATTTCTGTCAATTTTAATTTTGCCTCTTTTTTTTAGATATAAGAGCACATTGTGGCTGCTTGTCAGTAAAAAATGTAAAATCTCGGCTGAAAATCGATTACCTGCAATATATCTCCCAATTTGGCCCCAAATAAAACATGCATGTAAAGCCAGGAGTAACTTTGCAATACACACATTTTTATTTTAAAAAAACAAACATGTTTTGTATTTGTTTGTTTCTGGTACTGAAACCGAGAATTCCTCAAAAGCGCCTGCGGCATGCAGTGTAGCTCAGAAGCCCGACGGAATCCGTGGATATGTGGAGAGTAGACGACAAAGAAATGTTCAGTTTTGGGAAATCGCAGATTCTAGAAAAACCCACAGAATCAGGCAGAGACTGCAAACCGTAGGCCAACTGAAGGTACCGGGCGGGAATCGAACCAAGGTCACCAAGGTGGAAGATGGGGGAAATCTTCACTGCGCCAACCTGAACAATAAATAATCGAAAGCAGTTTCGTATGGGAGTTTCAAACTTACTTTCAACTTCACCATATGGAGCACGATATGAGACGGAGAGAACCCCCCCCTCCTCCTTTGTGGTGGTCATTGTGCTTGAGGAATGTTGTGGTTTTTCAGGAATTCTTTTTAGGTTTTTAGGGGGATGGGTTAGGTAACAATAGTCTAGAGAGTGTATAGGTATGGGAAACTAACTTCACAACCGTTACCACCAACTTGATCAATTTTAGTTCAGATATAGTCGAAACGTCATCGCTGCATAACTGTCTGCATCAACAGACGAAGTGAAAGTTAAAAGAAAATCACATACTGCGTCGAACGAGGTACAACGTTTCGAATGCATTCGACTACTTGCTCCAGATGCAGTTTAACGGCGGGGGAGGGGGCAGGGTCTTCAACCCCCTCCGATGAAAGAAAACAAATTAGATCGTAAATGTTTTTTACAGTGAATGAATTTCTTTTTTAAACACATGAACATAGCTATTCAAAAAAAATTAAAAATCTCAAGAATTAGTTACCTTTGTCAAAAAAAAATATTTAACACCCCGCCCCCCCCCCCCAAAAAAAAGCTTGGCGTATCCAGGTTTGGGATCCGGGGATGTGGGGAGGGAATTGGGAATTTGTCCGGAAAAGTGGCCCTCAATTTTTATTTTTGTTTTCGCCCGGGGGTATACCATTTCGTTCAAAAATATCAACAAGTATATAATCCAGATTTTTTTTTATTGCAATCCTCCTAAAATTACCGTGGTCAATTAAAATAGAGACGGGAATAAACTACTCTGAATAAAATGCAAAATATGGTTGGAAATTATTTGGTCCAATGTTTCGTTTTTACAGAAATCAGTTACAGTTGGTGAATGCAAACTATGTATTGATGGGATTTTTCATTGAAAAACCTTATGGGTGGATTTCTCTATTCACAAACAGGACAGCAATGGAAGATAACTACGTCTAGAAATCAACCTTAGAACAGGGGGGAAATCAAAAAGAAAATATCGAAGCCCACCGAAAAACGCATGTGGAACGTATGTTAGATTTTGGGATAACGTAAATGTTGACAAAATTATAAACGCAGTACATGTCCCTGAAAAAAGGAAACCCAAGTTTTCGGGAACATTACTCAATAATTAAGAACTATTTTTTCAAAAATGTACACATCATTGGAAAGATCATGAAAGAAGACGTTCATATGACACCATAAACATGATGGAAGGGTCACGCATGACTGAGCAGGGACAATTTGTACTTGGTATGGCACATT
>JAULKO010053020.1:0-10739 GCA_032356045.1 Mediaster aequalis | reverse complement strand
AAGGTTAATACACGGTCACGTGACGGGCTGTCGACCAATAGGAATAGTGAAACTGTCTCGGGCATTTATGAATGGTTAATAAAACCCAAACGTCATAAGTATACACTTCGTAATACTGTAAACCAAATATTTGTAAACCAAAGTTTTGCGGATACACCCATGTGAAGTGAATTACCTTAAAAGGAGAAGTGTGCTTCCGCGAGGAACCAGAGGTCGTTACTCGACGTTTCGGTCATTATGCTCTGATCTTCGTCTGTGTGAAACCAGTATTTCTTCCGTACAATCATCATAGTAGTACTTAAATCTGCTTCAAATCAGTCACCATGAGGGCATTGGAGCATTAGAAGTAGCAATACGTCATTCTGTATGGAACCAGTATTTCCCCTTTGTGCAATCATGACATGATTGGCCATTAGAATGAGTAATACTTATTTATGCACGAAACCACGCAGTATAATCTCCTTTATAATCTCCAGTATTCAAAGGACTCCTACTGTAGTTCAGACATTTTAGCAGTTAACACTTTCATTGGAAATGAAGGTTGACCTCTTCACGATTGAAAGTTTTGTCTGTCCATAATTCTGAACATGATAATTTCAATGAACAGATGTGTCATTGGAAATACAAAATCATAATCGTGAAGATGTGTAAAGTGAATTTTTTTTTTTAAATGCCTCGGTAAACTTTGTTTTACTGGGTAATAAAATCTGCTATGGGTAATGTTACGAAATCCAATTACAACTGAACCGAATAACTTATCAGACAAAACCGTAATTTGAGAAAGTCGCGCAAGAAATAAATTAGTGTCGGAATCAAGGGATTTTCGCCCAAAAGTTTGAATACATTACTTTTTTATTTTAATACATTGCAAATCACAAATTATTAACCATTTAAAACAGACGTGAAATAACAATTACTTACATTGCAAAATAATATGATCTGGCCAATTCTTGAAGGGAAGTACACCTCCAAGAATGTATGGAATCCTGGCTGGAGTTTTTCGGCCGAAGTTTGGGAGTCGCGATATGGGTTTTTGATCTTGTCTTAGTCTTTGTCTTATTTTACCAAAAACATATTTTGTTCTATTTTGGGGGTCTGCAACCCTCCTTACAAAAGGCTTAAGTTATATTCTGGGTGGCTTCGCGCCTGGGCGCCTCTGCTGCACAAACCAAGGCATGCAAGGGATGAATTATTGTCGAGCTGCAAATAATTCAAAATTTGTGAAGTAAATAGACCTTATGCGTAGCGGCCATCTTTGAGGGCTTTTTTGTCATTCAAATTATGTATAATTATTATACATTATGATAATGTAAGCACAAAACGTCTACCCATGCCTATCCAATGGGAACAAAGACATTGCCCTCAAAGATGGCTGCTACGCATAAGGTCTATAAAACGATAACTAAACGTGGGAGGTTTGCTTAGTCGATGTCTCATTTTAAAGTGAATTACTTTCGTATTGGGATAAAACAAAATTGCAATTAATACAAATAATTTATTTTCAGGGTGAAACTCGAAATCCACATTCAGGAGTGGCAGCCATAGTTTGTATCTTCAACTCACCGTTTAATACAGTGATACACGCAGAATTTGTCTTTGAGGCTCACAGGTTTTGTATTTTTGAGTTTTCCGGAAATTCGACCAGAAATTGTCGTCTTGGGGAAAAAGCCTCGTGGCGCCAGGCAAATCATGTACAATGTATATATAGTGTCATTTTACTTGTATTGGAATATAAACCCTTCCTACATTGTACAACCAAAGACAAAAAATATCTGTTTTCCCTAAAATAAGTAGAAATGCGGATCTGTGCTGTGACGGAAATCATTTTGTGTGTTGATCATTTTAAAGGCCGGTTCATACTTCACACGAATGCGAAAGCGAAGCGAATTTCATGACGTCATCAACTGCTGTTTCATTGTGACGCATGCCGTTACTCAGACGAATTCGCTTCGCTCTTAAATTAGCGTGGAGTATGAACCGGCCTTAAGAAGGTGCCCTATTCATTAGCATCAAGTCACTTGCTTCAATTGTTAACCTGTCCTTGATTGTATAGTGCAGGCTTTTGCAGCAGTATAGACTGTGAACCCAGCGTCAACAAAACTTTGAAATCAAACAAACTCATCACCAACCCAAAATAATTTGGATGTTGAAAATGGAGCACCGAAGCCTACTCCGGGTACACTTGTGTATTGAGTTATCAGTACAAAACTTAATGTCAGTGTGCTTTGTGCACGTAAGATAACCCTGTTCCTGAATTCAACTTGTACACCAGTGATAGATTTTCAAAATTAGGTAGAAGGTATTCGCCAAGTATTTGGCGTCTTTCAGTATAGAACTCACATCATTATACCATTCAAAAATACACTAAAAAAAAAAAAAAGGAAACCAAAACAAATGAATCATAAATCCTCCTATATAAAGATCGGGAAAATATTTGTAACTAACTTCAGGGCGAAGCCCTGTCTTTTTCAAAAAAAAAATGTAACGCTTGTTTAACTTTGTTTAACTTGAAGTGATTTGGTTCTGTAAACAAAATCAAGGCATAATGAGACAGACAAACGATTTCAACGATGTCAAAATCTCTGTAACACAACCTAGGCATTTAACATTATGAAAGGCTAACGGATCCAAATCGTCATAGGGGATATATACTCATCACAAAAAAAATAGTGTCTGTGTTGAGGTGGTCGTTAACCCCCCCCCCCCCCGTACATGGAGGTTCTTTTTTATTTGTGTAAAAATCATGGGGATAAAAGTTAATTTAGATCAAGACAGTCATACATGGAACTATTTGCAACATTTTATTTAACCTATGTGCGTTAAACATTTAATTATTTTTTACCCCAGATTTTTTTGTTTCGACCGACCGACCCTCCTTTAATTTAATGCCCAAAAATATGAGAACCATAGAAATAAAAAAGCGCCCTAATTTATGAAATCTTCAAGTGCAGTGTATGATATCGCGGTGCTTATAAGTTAAATTGTTGGTATACTTTGTGTGATACACGTATTAAAAATAATAAACCCCGCTTTAGGTTCCTTAATTGCAAGGTTCGTGAAACATTGTTTACGTTCCAAGTCTGTATTTCCTCATGAATAGTCACAGACTCTTTCGAGATTGAGTTCACCAAGGCGAATTATAATTCTTTTGGGGATTGAAGACTTTTGGGGCAGTGGGGTAAACCGGTGTCCAAAGGTGGAAGTTTGAGGGATAATCAAACGTTTGTTTTTATATATCGCCCAAAAAAGTGCCCGACAGAAAACTTCCGCCTGAAAAGTGTTTTGAAAAGTGAGGAGGGGGTTTAGAAACTTTGGGGCGCTGTTCAAAAAAGATATACCATGTGCACTGAGACAGCTATGAACTTGATCCACAACTAACATAACAGTAGTAATTTATCAGTATTAAAGTTTTGCGTTGGATTTTGCAAAGACACTGTACGCCTCGTTTTTTCCCCAAGTTATTATAAATTTGGGTGGATGGGTGGGGTGGGACAATCCCCTGCCAAAATGGTTTGGAGATATCCTACCAATCCCAAGATTGTGTGCACTTTGGGTAAAGGCAAAATGGTGTTGGTAAAACTTGTTGCATATACTGCAGGTGCCTTTTACGGTTGAGTAACTTCAGTAGACTTGTGAAGGACTATACCGGTGAAACAACTCCGAAAAAATGATTTTTCTTGAGTTATGTGGTTCCGAGGACAGACTGTGGGTTAACTCGACATTTGGATCACTAGGCCAGTGTGCTGATCACCTTTGCACGGGCGATTACCTCGAAGAGAAATATGACCCAGATAATTCCTGTCCATACTTGGCGGATCTCCGTAGAACAACCTAACGCGAGAAAAAAATAACGGGACCCGTACACGGGCGTGTATACTAGTGTTCTTGTGTTTTCTTGTGTAACTGTCACAGAACCCTCCCAAATAGGAAGATCCCGGAATGGTACCTTTATCAGGCTCTATAGAACGGACGCAACTGGGACCAAACGAATAGAGGGAACAAGTCAAATGCAAAATTAACAAATAATTGAATACATGAAATCACACAAATCACACAAGTCACAAAAGGTACTACCCATGGTTACAATAAAATTAAAATAAAGAATACATTGCATTTCTTAAAGGAGACGACGACTCACAAGGGCCCATAAATGAAAAAAAGTTCGATCGCGTCCCGTTCGACGTGCACGTCTATTACCCAGTGGCTATATGTGTACGCGGCGTCCCCTGCTGACGAGGCCTCGTGGACAGTCCGACCGGTCGCCAGTCGTCTTGCTTTACGGCCCGCCGATGACGTCCATCCCCGTCTTGGAGATGACCGCGTAGTCCGTGATAAAAACCCTAAAATTACATAAATGTCCACTAATACATTTTTGCCGACTTGCAAGAAAATCAATACACAATAATGACCCCCGTATAGGCCCTACATCTCGCCATAAAATGTTAAAGTTTCAACATTTTATTTCGGGGAGGCCATATTCAATACACAAAGTTCCGAAATAACTTTAGGCAAATCACCTAATTTCCGGCTCGGCTTAAATGCAGTGTACATTTTAAACGATGCATAATTGCTCGGACACTTTCATTTGCTTGCAAAAGTTTCCAAATACAATTTGCAAATTTGGCAGTTTTTATTGCGACAAAACATAATAAATTATTTTTAATATTTACAGATTATGTCGAATAACCTGGCT
This sequence comes from Mediaster aequalis, assembly GCA_032356045.1. Lineage (NCBI taxonomy): Eukaryota > Metazoa > Echinodermata > Asteroidea > Valvatida > Goniasteridae > Mediaster > Mediaster aequalis. The sequence goes on along the minus strand of JAULKO010053020.1, from coordinate 6,046 downwards.
TAGATTGCGTTGATGTAGTGACAAGGAGACAAGACAACCTTAGCCCTTTCTTTTGCGTTCTCTATGCCCGAAAGCGGCGCAACAAAATTGCGAACTCAAAACCTCAGTTCAATAACTTGAACCTACTTGTGTTCCCCGACCATCTCGGCCAAACATGGGGTTACACGGGCCTAAAATGCCTCGACGTGGTGTCGGTCCTGGTCTTGCCTCCAAGTGCCTAAGCCAACGCCCTACACTGGGTTTTATACCCAGGGCGGTATACACATTACTATTTCCACCATATGGGGGACCAAAACACGCAACCATGGCCCAGTTCCCTTTTGTAAATCCTCAGTGACTGGCCTGCATCTATTGTCAACCACCTAACAAATTAGCGACTTATTACTGCCTTGGTGGGAAGCCGAATTCAAGCGTAATAGGATTAACTTAATTCTAACAATCAAAGTTTAATACAACAAAACTCCCCTATGTGGTCGCTCCCCTTTAATAAAACCTGGGCAATGTAAATTTGTACATAATAGCACCAACAATTCGAATCGAACTGTGACAGTTACCAAAACAAAATCATTACTTGACTATAACTTGATCAGACTATGAAACCTGGACTCGGAATTTGGTATAGACTCGGACAGTTTTAAGCTATTGTTTATAATAAAAACATAATGTTCGTGGGTCATAAGAGAGACTCTGGATGACATACTTCGGACATTATTACGGTTAAAGAGACATATCGGGGATGATATATAAAGTTATTTCATAGCGTAGCAGGCTAGTGTTAAAGTTTGCCCGCCATTTTTTGTAACACCCTTTGCTGAATTGCCTTAGATAATTCCCGTTTATCTCTTTCAGCCTGCTGAACAAGTAACTATTTTATGTGTAGAAATACACTGAAAGATATGAAATGTCTCTTTAGACAGGAAACAGCATAGACATCTGCCACATCATCACCTCCTGTGGGCCAGTGGGGCTTGGTGAAGGAGCCTTTGTTCTTTAAGTCATTCTGACTCCAGACCCAGTCTGACGAACATTGATTTCTTCACCACCTCACCAGTGTGTCAATTTGTTGTTGTTTTTTCAGTGCACGGAGTCAAACCCAATGAAATGATGCATATTTGGTCACCTGGGGTGGAACAAGAGTGACTGCTTTTTGTAACCTATGTTGAGAGAAATTACACTAGATTGGACTTTTGTCAATCAATTGACCAAATGACAATGATCAAACACTGGATATTGCTGCAAGGATGAATCATTGAATTGGGGACGGAACACCTTTGACACTTTGTCTATACCTGGTAGACCGGGCAACCATTGTATGACAAAACGACGTATCTTCAGAGTTTTGAGTGTTTGAGATGAGGTAACATAAGGGAATTTCCCCACATCACATTAGAGTCAAGAAAGCCTGATTACTTGGGCAATTTACGATCATAAGAACCATACACGGATCACATTCAAAACACCGAACTGACCGCAAATGACAGAACATGTAATAAGGTAATTTTCTCGTGGTCATTTTCAAGTGGTCGTTTTGCCATACAGGGGCCGCAGGATTAATTCCGTGACCCTTTACAATTGAAGACAAATGCACGTTGCCATCTATTATTTAACACGCCATTTTGCAACTTTCCTCTTTCAGGACCAACAAACCGAAAAATGAAGCAGTTTGTAGTCTTTTTGATGACACTTAGTGAGTATGGCTTCCCTAAACCCAATTTTGTGGGAAAGTGTTTAACATTTTACCAATCATTCATTTGTGAAACGTAAACAATGCGGAGTTTGAATCCGTGATGATTACGATAAGTCTAACAGACAAAACAGTAAGAAAGGCTTATTGCCATTATTGTAACACACAGGGGTGTCGCTACACCATTTTGAATGAGGGGTGTCATCACAACAATTGCCGACGGACGACGAGGGGTGTAAGCAGTGGCGCACCCAGGGTTTATCTTTGACGTTGCTCACCGTTTTTTTTCTAAAAGAAAATTCTTTTAAAAACATCCAGAAACAGTTACCACCAGAATTTTTTTCCCGCCCAGAAGATAATTTGATTTAAAAAGCGGGTGGGTGGGGGTGGGCTGGGCTAGGACTTTTCTTGACGTTGATGGCGTAATTTATTTTGTCAGATTCTGCACTCGGTGTGGGGCCTATCACAAGACTGGGGTCGATGTGGGGCTTACCACATTGTTTAATTTCTTCTTTTTTCTTCTTTCTTTTCCTCTTTTTGCTAATAAAAGACACAATTTTGCCAACGCTAACGTTAAAAGGGGAGGAGTGTGTGTCATCTCAAATACACGCACACACACCCCTCTATACAGCGACGCCCGTGGACACTTGGCCACACGTATGTCAGCATTTTGTTTGTGAATTACCTTTTTCAGTGGTCTGCACTTGTATTCAAGCAAGCAGCGATGGTGGGGTCATTTTCCTAGCACCTTTTCACCGTGGGGTCGTGCCGTGTCCTCCCATCACATCCGGTCAATTAACGCTGGAGGAGATAGTCGCTGTGTACTGGTACTTCGGCCAAGTAGAGAGCGGATCCTTGTTAATCTCGTACTTTCAAGGGAATGTTGCGCCTCAAAACGGCATCCCTGAGGGTGTGTATGGTATCAACAAGGAGATGTCTTTAATCATCGAGAATGTGACTGACTCGGACGAGGGGATCTATTTCTATAAGGTCAAGCCGAGGTTACAAATAGTGGAGGAAGGATATCTGGCAGTGGATGTCATAGGTTAGTATGTCTAAAAGACATTTCTGGATCTGAAACTCACATGACAGTGGCTTTTCCTGTGTATTCGTTCTATGAGAGACTGTCGTCATTAACATGGGATGAAGGTCAGTAGTGCACAGAGGTGGAGGCTCGGGGTCTTGAGCTCGCTACCCCCCCCCCCCCCCCCCCCCCCCCGAACCCCACCCGTCACCTTTTTAAAATTCATTTGTTTCATAGTTGCACATTGTATTGAAGGATGTATGTCCTAATGATTGTTATATTAAGTGCCAGTCGTCCCCAAATTAAGAACTTGTTAGTAACATCATCCTACATCGAGCTTGCATCAAATTAATGATAACAATATGAAATACATCTCGACATGGGACAAGAATGGAAGTCGTAATATTCTCTTTCAGTGACAATCCTCAGTCTGTCGATGGAAGTTGGTATATAAACCCATCACGTTTGAAATTTAACCAGTGGTAGGGTTATAAAAGTGACTCATTGCATTTCATATTTTACTACTTTTTTGTTTTACATTTGCATTATAGAAAAGAGTGAGAAGGTGTTCTTACAACGAGGCGGTCGTGGGATCGTACCTTGCCCGCCCACAATATGCGGTAACTACACGCTGGATGATATGGATGGAATGTTCTGGTACTTCGGTCAACTGGACAGAGAACACGCTATCATCTCATACTTTGCTGGGAATGTTGTTCCACTAAACGGCATCCCAGAGAGTGTGTACGATGTTGCAAGAACTTTGCATCTGATAATTCAAAACGTTACTGACTCGGACGAGGGGGAGTATTATTTCAAGGTTGAGCCGAAATTGGGCAGGCGAAAGATTGGATTTGTGACTGCAGCTGTCAAAGGTAAGTAAAGGTCAAATGCTTTACATATGCAAGCTGTATTGAAGGGAGCTGGAAAATACCTAAATTGGCACAGCAAAGGGTATACGAACATGGGGAAATGGGCCATCGAGGCTGAAGTATGAAATAAAAGGCCCCACTTGGAGTGATGGTAAGTTAATAAGACTTTTAAACCTAAAAGTTGCTGAAGTTCCTCCCCCCCCCCCCCCGCTTTGGACATAGATTTACGCCACTGCTTATACAGAGAATTTTGATAATGTCATCTGATTTCTATAAACCTGTCAAAACAAATGGTCCCCTCTATAATTTCGCGATGTAATTAATCACATTCGAAATGTTGGGTCTACCAGCTTCCCCTTTTGAAGTGAATATCAATCAGTAAACGCTTGTAACCAGTGAATAGCTTACTGTCACGGGCAGCCTCGTCATTTGTACTAACCTATGATGGCTTTAAAGGGACAATCGCAAATCGTGAACATAGACGTCAATATTCGCGTCAAAAAATTCACGTCCCGCTCTCCGGTCGAAAATATTGAAGTGAATATTCGCGTAAAAATATTCACGTCCCTCTCTCCGGTCGCAATTTTTTTGACGCGATGTTTTTGTTGTTGTTTTTTTTGTAATTTTTTTCCCGCGAGCTGGGTCTCTGGTCGTTCAGTCAATGCACAAACACGCACTCAGCTAAACCTGTAGACTTGATCTCAAGTCGGTATTATAACTGGCTGGATTATGTTTGCGCAACGTTACACTCAGCAATCGGGGTCGCCCACGATCAAATCCTGACTTCGCGTAAAGTCCTGAGATCACCTGAGTCCTTACCTGAGATCACCTGAGATCACCTGACGAATCAGGGGATCTTAGGTAAATTGTTTTATAATTGTTTATTACTTTTATTGACAATTTTAAAGGTGTAAAATATTGTAAAGTTGTTTTATGTAACTCTTTATGCCCAATGTACAAATGGATCGTGGAGTCAATAAATAACTTCAACTTCAGTGGCGTAGCCGGGGAGGGGGCAAGTGGGAACCCCTCCCCCACCTTGGAAAATGTGATATTTGTTTTGTATTGAAGTCTGGAATTAAGTTATTATTTGTTTTATTTCACCATTCATGTATATGTTAAGTAGGGAGATTTGGTTTTTGCGTGAGCCGGCATTCGTCTACTAGTTATTTCCAGCCCCTCCCACCCCACCCTGGTTATCAAATTATTTTCGGGACGAAACATTTTTGGAGTGACTTTTGGTTTGTGTTTGTTTTTTTGTTTTTTTAAACAAGCATCGAATTGCCTTTCTTAAAATGAGCCGTGTCCCCTTTGCCCGTCTCTGATAAGAACCTGGCTACGCCACTGCCTGGCGCCGCCGATTGCTGAGTGTAGCGTTATGCAAACATAATCAAGCCAGCTACTGACTCGAGATCAAGTCAACAGCTTTAGCCCAGTGCACGTGCGCGTATCGACTTAACGACTAGAGACCTAGCTTGCCGGGAAAAAATAATCGCGTCAAAAAACTTGCGACCAGAGAGAGGACGCGAATTTTTGACGCAAATATTGACGTCAATATTTGCGACCGGAGAGCGAGACGTGAATTTTTAGACGCGAATATTGACGTTATTATTCACGATTTGCGATTGTCCTTTCAAAGCCACCATAACTAACAATTTGTTGACCAACATTTGAAATGGTCTTAACAAATACCGCATAACCTCTCCCCATATTTATAGTTTCTACACGTCAGCCATTTCCTACTGTTCTTGGGTGTCATCCACGTCCATCGCAGTCGGCTGAGAACTGTGAAGTACGTGTACCATACGACACCGAGACACACAACCTGACATGTGAAGTTTACTATGCCAAACCTGCCGTGGAGATCAAGTGGTTTCGTGTGTTTCAATACGGCCATACAGAGCTTGCCCAAGCTACACAAACCATCCAGCATGTAATACAAGCGGGTGAGAAGAGAAGATCCTGGTGCTTGAGATTTCTAAGATTTCCTACTTGACACCCCCCCCCCCCACCCAAATCGTTCAGGTTTAATGGTACTAGGCATGTCGTCCTATTTGTGCGGACGAAGCTACAGACAAATACTACAAAAGAAATTACCATCGGGCACTCGCGTAAGTCCCCGAGGTTGGGGGAGGGGTGATGGGCAGGATACATTCCTCCCGCAGTTTTTGACCGGAGGTTGTCCATTGGGTAATCGCCCCAAGAAATTTCAATGCCGTGAAAAAAAATGAGCGTCTTTGAAGAAAACGCCAAAATGTAAATTTAAAAAAATGCAATACGTTGTGCTACATGTGAACGTAGGGAATAACTGTTTTGAACAGCGCCTCCATAACGTTCCTTCTTATCCTAGCGCCCCCCACCCGCGACCCCACCCCCATTTTCAAAAATTCTTTCTGGGCGAAATTTATCTGGGGTCACTTTTTTGGAGTGATTTTGGCAAACAAATCTTGATCATCCTTTCGTACA
>JAULKO010052804.1:0-22957 GCA_032356045.1 Mediaster aequalis | reverse complement strand
TCCTGTGTCAAGTCAATAAAAGGCAAAGGAGATTTATCATGAATATATCGTTACATCGGCTCGCTCGTACTACCCCCAAAATTCGTCGGGAGATTGCAATGAGCACCGAATCGATTGCCAACCTGGCACGTCGTTACCACATCACTGAAATGACAGTGCGGAAATGGCGAGAACGGACTGAATTCCATAATCGCTCACAGACTGCCCACCGGCTACAAACCACTTTAACCCCAGCACAGGAAGTCGTGGTCGTGTATCTACGCAAAACATGGTGGTTACCCCTAGACGATCTGTTGGCCGTCACCAGAGAGTTCCTCTGTCCCGAGGTCTCTCGTTCAGGATTGGCGCGCTGTCTGTGTCGTCATAGCGTGGGCAGGTTGAAAGACTGACAGCCACGCATTGAGAAGCCAAAGCACAAACCGTTCAAAACGTACGTGCCGGGATACTTGCATGGTGACATCAAATACTTGCCGCATAAGAGGGACGAAAGCAAACGTCGTTACCTGTTTGTCGCTATAGACCGAGCGACCAGATGGGTTTACATCGCCATCAAACCGAACAAGACGACTGGTGTTGCTCGTGCCTTTCTGAAGGAGCTACACGAGGCTTATCCAATCAACATTACCCGCCTACTGACGGATAATGGCAAGGAATTGACTGACCGCTTCGTTGGCTCAAAAGACCGACTGCCGACTGGTCGCCACGACTTCGACCAACGGTGTAAAGCCTTCGGTATTGAGCATCGCTTGACCCGACCGAGAACCCCTCAGACCAATGGCATGGTCGAGCGTTTCAATGGCCGAATTAAGGATATTCTCAGAACGCACCACTTTCATTCTGGCGAAGCGTTAGAAAAAATGTTGCATCGTTATGTTTCCTTGTACAATCATGATTTACCTCAGTCTGCGCTGGGGAGCGGAACCCCCATTTTCGCCATGAAACAATGGTTCAAAACCAACCCAGAATCATTCCATCATAGACCATATAATCATGCGGGATGTAACATAAGCCGCTGTACCAACTGATAAAGGTCGCTCTCATCTCATCTTGACGGTGATTGCCTGCCCGAGAATGACGACCACTGACCAAACCGCTATCCCCAAACGGTTGTCAACGCTGGTACAACCGACGACGCTGGCGCGTGCTGATATTCAACAGTACAACTGCCTCGCCTGGCGATGGTGCTTTATTTGCTAATCGTCTCATTGGATAGCCACGTTCTCTTTCTCGTACGCTCATCAATAATACCGATGATGACCGCTGTGATAATCGCTTTTCCATGGCTTTATCCGGTCAGTCAATGAATGACCTGAGGCTGACTGATAGACCGCGAAAAAGCGGACATTATCACGTTGCCGTAACAGCATCCTTAACCGCATGGTCTCAATAGCGATTGATAAGATATAATTCGCCAGCTGCTTGGTTAATCTTTATCTATTAGCCCGATTTCAATTGCTGATTGCAATTTTTCTCGTCCTGCTGAAACGGTTGCGCGCCCTAGAAGATTTGAACTTCTGACCTTTGGCTTCGGAGGCCAACGCTCTATCCGCTGAGCTAAGGGCGCGGGGAAGGAGAAATTATAGCAATGTAAGCCGTCGACAGGGTGATTCGGATTAATCAACCAAGGCAGATTTTTACTACAAACTAGGCATTTTTATTATGGATAACAACCCGTTGATTAACTTTACCGTATTGCCAAATTTCTCCCACATTACCGCTGGGCAAGTCGCGCCGGCAATAGATACGATTATCGCTGGGGCAAACGCAACGATTGAAGTCGTCGCTAACAACCAAACAGAACCAACTTGGGATAATGTATGTGCTCCATTGGAACACGTTGGTGAGGGGGTGATGCGGGTTTGGAATCAGATTGAGCACATGCACGCCGTCATGAGTACCGACTCGTGGCGCAAGGCGCATCAGGAAAATCTGCCGAAGATTGCCGCCTATTTTGCTGCCCTAGGTCAGCACGAGGGGCTGTATCAGCGGTTACAAGCGTTGTCACAGTCATCTGCTTTTGCCCATTTTTCAACGGCGAGGAAAAAGATTATCACGAATGGTTTACGTGATTTTGAATTATCTGGGGTTGCTCTACCAGCGGATAAGAAGTGTACCTTTCGTCAAAATAGTGAGCGTTTATCCGTACTATCGGCATCTTTTGAAGAAAATGCACTGGCGGCAACGAATGATTTTTCTCTGACCGTTGAGACAGCCGATGAATTGGGTGACATGCCCGCCGATTTGCGGGCGATTGCGCAACAATTAGCGGCGGCAAATCAAGAAGATGGCTACCGCTTTACCCTACAAGCACCATCCTACATCGCCTTCATGCAGTATGTTACATCAAGTGCGTTACGAGAGAAAATGTACCGTGCCTATAACACCCGCGCCTCTGAATTTGGGCCCGGCGAGCGCGATAATTCACCCATCATAGCAGAAATTCTGGACAAACGTCAGCAACAAGCCGAACTGCTTGGTCTTAGCAATTATGCGGATATGGCACTGCAAACACGAATGGCACCTGATTCAGCGACAGTGCTGACTTTTTTGCATAATCTGACTAGTCGTGCCAAGCCTTGTGCCGAAGTGGAGGTTGACCAGCTGCGTCAATTTGCTGCTGACGAGTTAGGCTTGGCCACCTTACGTGCTTCGGATGTCAGCTACGTATCAGAGCATCTACGCCGCCGGCATTTCGATTTTTCGGAGGCTGATTTACGACCTTATCTGCAAGAGGACAAAATAATTGACGGCTTGTTCGCCTGTGTTGAGCGATTATTCGGAGTAACGGCTCGGTTAGCCAGTGCACCCGTTTGGCATGATGATGTACGCTACCGAGAGATTATTGCTGCGGATGGGCATGTTATTGGTGGTTTTTACATGGACTTATACGCTCGTCAGACAAAACGCAACGGTGCCTGGATGGCAGATGTCTTATCACGTTATCGACGACAAACGAATCAGCTACAGTTGCCGGTCGCGCATATAGTCTGCAATTTTGCTAAGCCGGTGACCGGACCAGCATTGCTCAACTGGCAGGAAGTGTTGACTTTATTTCATGAGTGTGGGCACGCCCTCCATCATCTACTGACGGAGGTAGAAGATTATTCGGTGTCGGGTATTAGTGGTGTTGAATGGGATGCGGTTGAGTTACCGAGCCAGTTGTTGGAAAATTTCGTCTGGGAGTGGGTCGTATTGGCGCCGATGACGGCCCATGTTGATAGTCAGCAACCGATGCCTCGTGCTCTGTTTGACAAAGTGGTGAAGGCACGTCATTTCCAATCAGGAATGCGCCTCATGCGGCAGCTAGAATTTGCCCTATTTGATTTATCATTACATCGTGGCAGTGGACAATCGGTTGAGACGGTGCTGGCTGAGACACGCCATCATACGTCGGTACTACCGCTACCTAAATATAATCGCTTTGCCTGTGGCTTTTCGCATATTTTCGCGGGTGGTTACGCGGCAGGATATTACGGTTATTTATGGGCGGAGACGCTATCAGCCGATATTTTCTCTCTATTCAAAGCAACGGATGATATTATTGATGCATCGCTTGGGGCACTTTTTCGACAGCAGATATTGGCGGTTGGTGGTAGCCGCCCGGCGATGGAATCTTTCGTTGCCGTGCGCGGTCGTCAACCGGATATTGAGGCGTTATTAGCACACTATAATTTAGGAAGCTCTGATTATACGAGTGCGTTTCACAGGAATTAAAAAGGGTGCATTTTTAGGCAACAATGTAGCGAAAAGTGGACCTATTTAACGAGATTTTGCCTGAAAAAAGGGCTGTTTATAATTTTTGTGGGATGTGCTTGTATGAATCAGAGCTTCCTTTAGTAGACAGTGCGGTAACAAAATGACAACCGGCACGGTCAAGAGTCAGTTGTCGTTAGGGGCTTTTTTCCTATTATGCGGCATCATTGGTGTTGCTTTCCTAGATGTCACGGCCAAGATGCTACTGGCAGAAGTAACGCTATTACAAGTACTGTGGGCACGCTTTTTCTTTCACTTTTTGTTCCTGACACCATTTGCCTTGCTAACATGGTGTCGTTCTCCTCAAGGGCGCGGTATGTTGGGGGCAGGCAATAACCAGCGTTGGGAATTACACGCCTTACGCGGGGTTTTACTACTCTTAGCATCACTGTTTTTCTTTCTAGCCATTCGCGATAATCCGATTCCTGATTCACTAACCGTATTTTTTATTGAACCATTAATCGTTATCGTCATGGCGCGTTTTTTCCTCAATGAGAAAATTAACCATCGCTTTGTATGGGCTGCTGTTTGTGGGTTTATCGGTGTGCTTGTTGTTTTGCGTCCTGGCGGCACATCCGACTACCAATGGACTATTATTTTTGCGGTCGTGGCGGCCTGTTGTTTTGCTGGTTACCTAGTGGCGACTCGTTTTGCATCCCTTAATACATCAGTATCAATGAATTCATGGCTGACAGCGGGCTTTGGTTTGCTACCGATTTTACCGTTCATTTTTTTCAGCTGGACGCCCATTAATGAAGGTCGCGTATGGTTGCTTATGGTTGCTGTTGGGTTTTTCGCTGGTCTGGGGCACAGCTTTATCGCGCTGGCTTGTCGTTATGCCCCAGCTTCCTATATTGCCATATTGCATTACACTGAAGTGGGGGTATCCGTATTGCTCAGTTGGTGGCTATTTTCACACATTCCGGATATCTGGGTGTGGGTTGGTATGGCTATCATTGCCTGCGCTAACATTTACGCTCTACATACTCGGCGTGACATTTTATGATTGAGGACATTTGCATAATAAGCCGACCCTGAAAAAGTATGTAAATGACTGATTTTATTAATATAAATCTATAAATATTGGTGTTATATCAACCAATTTATGCTAAGAGTTTCCTCGTTTTTTGGTCGCTTTGTTCAACCCTAGGTTATCCATTATGTTAGGGAAGCTCACTAACAGCGAGAAAACTCACCTGTTCCATCAAGAACTGTAATTGGATACAAAAGATCCCTTGATACGACTGGTCAACGTCATCCATTGGCAACGTTTTGATGATGAATTTGAGACCATGGCATAGGCGGATATTTTGCTTTATGGCAAGGCGAAAACGCACGGAATGAGGGAGTTTATCTGCATCAATGACCGATTGAGATCATTTTCAACGCCGCCACAGAGTAAAAAATTTGCTTATGCAATGGTCTCTTTATGCGATGGTCTTGTATCGTCTGCATCATCTATCTATTGACTAACATGAGATGATGTCGTCATAGAAGTGGACGCACTCAGTGCTTGCAAAAAGATTAATATTTGTTGCGCTTGTTGCTGCGTCTCTTCCGACGATAGGGGAATTTTGATGGACGAAGTCGATAATGGCTGACATTCTCCGACGGTTATTTTTTTAAGTAGTTGATCTGCACACGGTGGGTTGTTAGCGAATACTATTGTTGCCTTATTGTCTTTACCAACATGAATACTTTCTACCATTAAACGCTCACCGATTAGGCGTAATCTATGACTTTCTTTGAGCAGCTGCGCCGCTATTGGTGGTGTACCAAAACGATCCTCCCATTCAAGAAAAATCTCGTCCAATGCCTGCACATCTTGACTATTAATGAGCTGACGGTAGTAACGCAAGCGCTCGTTTGGTGATGGAATATATTCTGCTGGTAATAATGCCGGCGCCGATAAGCTAATAGTCGTCGTCACATCTGAATCGATGTCTTCTTCTCCCTGTAAGCGTTTCGCCGCCGCATTAACCATGCTTTGATACATAGCACAACCGACGGCTTCTATATCACCACTTTGCCGCTCACCCAGTATTTCACCAGCCCCACGGATTTCTAAATCACGCATCGATAGAAAAAAGCCACTGCCTAACGCTGAATAATCTTGTAACGCCGCTAATCGCGCTTGCGACCGCTTACTGCTCGTTATATCCGGTGGCAACAGGAAATAAGCATATGCCTGTGCGACGCCACGTCCCACTCGTCCACGCAGCTGGTGCAAACGTGATATTCCCATTCTATCGGCACGATTAACAATAATGGTATTGGCGTTGGCAATATCCAAACCGCTCTCAACAATGGTCGTGCATAATAAAATATCCGCTTCCCGCCGTAGAAAACGTCGCATGGTATTGCCCAGCGTTGTTGATGCCATCGCACCATGCGCCACCACAATACGAGCGCGGGGCAACCACTCAGCCAATAACGTCGCTGTTTGATCAATACTCGCAATTTCATTATGGATGAAAAAAATCTGGCCGCCCCGCAATAACTCCCGTTCACACGCTTCCACAACGATTGCTTGGGAAAAATCTGTCACCATGGTTTTAATCGCCAGACGTGACGGGGGTGGGGTATTGATGATGGATAGATGCCGCAATCCCTCTAGTGCCATCGATAAACTACGGGGTATCGGCGTTGCTGATAACGACAGAATATCAACATCGGCGCGAATCGTCTTAAATTTTTCTTTATGTTGAACACCGAAACGATGCTCTTCATCAATGACGACCAAACCTAAATGACTGTAACGGACTGATTTTTGCAATAACGCATGCGTGCCGATAATAATATCAATTTTACCACTGGCCAATTCCGCCAGTATCTGACGACGCTCAATGGTTGAGTTCATTCGTGTCAATGCGGCAATACGTACCGGAAAGCCGGCAAAACGATCCGAGAATGAACGATAGTGCTGTTCCGACAATAAAGTGGTCGGTGCCAAAATAGCCACTTGCCCACCAGCAAAAACTACCGCTGCCGCCGCTCGCATAGCAATCTCTGTTTTACCAAAACCAACATCCGCAACAATCAATCGATCCATCGGCTTCCCAGCCTGCAAGTCTTCTAACACAGCAATCGTTGCGCTTTCTTGGTCCGCCGTTTCAACGTGGGTAAAATGACTTCTGAATTTCGCGAGTAGCGTTTCATCGACCACCCATCCTTTGGTTGAATTGGCCGCCGCACATCGACGCGCGTTGATTTCTAACAAACGCACCGCTGTATCCTGTGCCCGCTGCAAAGCCCGCTTATGCACCCGTCGCCAGCCGCTACCCCCCATTTTTGACAGATCAACCTCACCGTGATGACGCTGTAGCCAGTGCAGCTGGCCAATGGGTAGCCATAATCGTTGTTCCTCGGCGTACTCAATTTCAAGAAATTCACCGACTTTATCGTGGATGGTCAGATTTTTCAATCCGCACACGCGACCGATACCGTACTGATGATGGACCACATAATCCCCCGCTTGTATCTCGGTCAAATGCAAAATATCCGCCACCCCCTTAGATTGTCGTCGGCAACGTGGCAATAATGATATTTGAAAAATTTCTGCTTCTGTTAGTACCGCCAACTGCGCTTCCGGTAGAATAAAACCACTCCGCATGGAAGCAATAATCAACGAACAGGTGGCTTGTAAACAATCGGTTAAATTATCTTTATCGGTAGCACGAATGCCCGCTTCTGTCAGCACGCTCGCCAAGGCATCACGTCGCCCCGGACTATCAACGACAATAATAACGTGCCCAACAAAATGCGTCAGAAAATCTATTAGTGCTTGATAGGAAGAAGCAACACGCGGATTAATCGCAACCGGCGGTGGTGCCGTCCTCTCTGTCGGTGCTTCAATCTCAACCACCGCATAATCAGATAGACGCGAGAAAAAATCAGTTTCACTCAGAAATAACTGGGCCACTGGTAGTGTCGGACGATTCTCGTAAGCACTGACGATTTGCTGTCGCAGACGCGCTTGTTGTAAGAATGCGGATAGACTCTCGTGCATATTGTGCTGAGTCAACATCAAACAATCCGTCGGCAGATAGTCAAATAAACGGCCTGTCTGAGCAAAAAATAAAGGCAGAAAAAACTCCATGCCCGGTGCCGACTCGGCGCGACTAATCTGTTGATAAATAGTAGCCTTTGCATCTCCTACCGTCTCCAGAAAGTTGGCCCGGAAGCAGGAAATGCCATCAACCGATAAATCACATTCACTCATCGGTAACAAGTCAATATTATTCACCTGTTCAGTGGAACGCTGTGTTTCAGAATCAAACAAACGAATTTGCTCAATCTCTTCGTCCATCAGTAGTAAACGAAAAGGATGCGTTGCCCCAGGCGGGAAAATATCTATTTGCCCACCATACAGGGCAAATTCTCCAGCCGTCAACACCCGATCAACGCGCGCATACCCACCTTGCTGCAACCGCTTTATCAACGCCTGTAAATTAATCTGCCCGCCAACCTGTAGCTGAAACGCCCGCGCCGCTATAAACGATGGCGGCGCACACGGTAATAACATCGCCGCTGCCGTTGTAATCGTCAGTGCCGGTCGCGCCTCTAGTAATAACGCCAGTGCCTTGATACGATTGCCGTTGTTTTCGGCTGTCGGGGAAAATAAATCATAAGGCAACACCCCCCAATCCGGTAAAACATTAACGGTTATTGTCGGGGCAAAAAAAGCAATTTCCTCAAACAAGTGAGCCGCAGCCAGCGAATCACGGGCGATAAATAATACGGATTGTTGGCTATTCTGAATGTATTCAGCAACCAATAACGCCTCACCAGCACCAGCAATACCCGCCACTCGGTGCTTGCGCCCGACCTTAGGAATCGTCAATGATTGATGCAATAGGGTAGACATTGTTATACCATTGCAGTGGCGAATATTTTGCTTTGGTGCAAGGCGAAAAGGCATGGAATGAGGGAGTAACTCCCTTTGTCTCCCTTGTCAGGGGGATAATAAATGACCGATTGAGACTGCTATCAACGCCGCCACGAAACAGAACAACCATCATGCAAAGATCTCACTTTACGGATAACGCTTGCATTCAGCCGACGCGTTAGCGGTCAGAAGGAATGATTGGTTAGCACTACTTGTTCTACATTCAGTCTCTATTTTTGCTTCTATTCGTTTTTTCGCAATACTTAAAAAATCACTATTATTATCTATACCAATAAAATTTCTACCATGTTCTACCGCTACAACGCCAGTAGTGCCACTGCCACAAAATGGGTCTAAAATAGTTTCGCCTTCATTGCTGGATGATAGGATGATTCTTTTTAATAGTGCCTCTGGCTTTTGAGTTGGATGTTTACCAAATTTTTTCTCTTTTTGTAGTGTTAGGGGTATTGCCCATACACTACGCATTTGTTTATTATCATTTTTCATAAAATCCTTATCATCATTCCACCGTTTCATCTGTTGGTAATGAAAGGTATGTTTAGCTTTTTTAGATTTTTTTGCCCACAGTAATGTTTCATGAGCGTGTGCAAAATAACGACAGGCTAAATGGGGCGGGGCGTTCGGTTTGAACCATTCAATATCATTTAAAATAGTAAAACCCAATTTCTGCAATATGAAACCAACCAGATAAATATTATGCAATGTACCGCTAATCCAAATCGTTCCATTATCTGTCAATAATTCTCTGCATTTTTTAATCCACGCGTAAGTAAATTCATAATCCGCATCAAAGCCATTGGATTTATCCCATCCACCTTTATCTACTTTAACGCGTTTGCCAGCATGCACACTCGTACCACCATTAGAAAGAAAATAAGGAGGGTCAGCGAAAATTGAATTAAAACGCCTATTTTTAGATTTTAATTTATCCAGTAAAGATAAACTATCGCCATAAAGCAATACCGCTTTTTTTGATTTATAAAAAAAAGTGTTTTTCATAGGTGATATTTACAACTGTTCACTAATTCAATACTATTATAGTCATTTTGATTATTAAACTGATATTGCCATAATCTATATTCAGCATTTCTTTTCTCGAAGAATAAAAGATATATTTTTTTTGAAGTATGCTCACTCCACTGCCTGAAAGGATAGAACAATTGCCTGATAATAGTATTATTGGTTTGTAAATTTTTTGCCTCTACCAAAACAACTTTATCTTCACCCTCATAACCTGCATCCACTTCTGTTTGGACGCTTTCTGTAATAATTTTTTGATGATTGACATAGAAAGAAAACTTTGGTGTATATTTCCTGCCTCGTATTGTTAAAACCAAACTATCGTCATTAAAAAATGTTCTAATAATGCTTGAGGCATAAGCAAAATCTAGGTGTTGCATTTCAGAATTACCGATTTTTGAAGTTTCCAATTCAAATGATATTTTAGATTGATAAATTTTTGCACTTGAAGTAATTTCTGGAATGTCAAAATAACCTTCGCCCTTGACAATAACATATTTCCCATTTTTTATAGGCAGTAAAAATAAACCATTATCAGTCATAATTGTTGGTACTTTTTTTCTATGGTCTTGTTTGCATAAAATACGCACCTCTTTTTCGCCAATCTTTTCGAAATGTCGACAAGCAGTTTTAATCATTTCGGCGGTAAGCACAAAATAACTTTTATCAAAATTGTGTTTTAAGATATCGTAATCTGAAAATATTTTATTCCAACTTTTATCTGACATAAACGTTATCTCCACGAATGCTAACCAGTCAACCCTGAAAAACTTATCTTGCAAGAAATGATAAGTCACCCCAATATCGTACCCGATCAATTCATCACCAAAGCACGTAGAGACAATGCCTGCATCGTCTCTACTGCATCGTCATTGTTGAGGTTGATGATGTCAGCACAGGCATAGTTGAGCAGTGTGTATTGAATGGAATAAAAAGACCAAAAACGGGGGCATAATAGCATAAATTGAGACCACTGCATAATTGGTCATTTTGCTCCGTGGTGGCGTTGAAAATGGTCTCAATCGTTCACTTCTCCCTGACAAGGGTGATAAAGAGGTTGATTTCTCATTCCGCGCCTCTTCGCCTTGCCACAGTCGTAAATCGGCACAAAGCAAAATTCCGCCACTGCAATGATCTCTATCCAGCTGTCGTTGCGCTGTCGTCTGGTGTTACTATCTCTGGTGTTACTGTCTCCGGTGTTACTGTCTCTGGTACTTCAGCCGTCGGATTCGCCATCAATTCGTCGCGCATAATTTCTTCTGCTTCTTCAGCCTGACCGCGCATTTCTTCTTTCTTATAATGGACAAAACCAGTGCCAGCAGGAATGAGCCGCCCAATAATAACGTTCTCTTTCAATCCGCGCAGATAATCACGTCGACCAGAGACTGCCGCCTCAGTCAATACGCGCGTTGTCTCCTGAAAGGATGCCGCTGAAATGAAGGAATCAGTTGCCAATGACGCCTTCGTAATGCCCAGCAAAATATGCTCGTATGCTATCGGGTTTTTGCCCGCTTCCAGCAACTGGTCATTTTCTTCAATAACGCGTGATAGCACGAGGCGATCGCCCACCAAATAGGTCGAATCACCAGTTGCTGTAACATTGACACAACGTAACATCTGATGAACAATCACTTCAATATGCTTATCGTTAATCTTAACGCCCTGTAAGCGGTAAACCGCCTGCACTTCATCAACGATATGAGCCGTCAATGCTTCTATCCCGCGCATCGCAAGAATCTCGTGTGAATTGACATCCCCTTCAACAATCTCCTCTCCTTTCTTAATCTCAACCCCTTCTTGCACCAACACGCTACGCCCTTTCGGAACCAATATTTCGTGTTCCTCACCACTTTTTTCAACAATGACTAGCAGCTGCTTCCCGCGTTGCATGCCACGCAGGGAAACACGTCCAGAAGCACTCGCCAATAAACTCGATTCCTTCGGCTCACGGGCTTCAAATAATTCAGCAACACGTGGCAAACCACCGGTAATATCGCGGCTTTTGCTGACTTCCTGTGGCATCGTTGCAACAATATCACCTACCCCAATTTTAGCCCCTTCGCGCACGAGCAGGGTGGTGTTGGGGCGCAGGGAAATGCTGACTTCAACATCTGTACCGGGAATCTGAACCGCATTGCCATCATCGTCAAAAAACTTTATTTGGGCCGGTTTAACTTTCTTTCTAGTCCGTTTGTCTTCAATAATAATCCATGACTCCATACCCGTCGTTTCGTCCATTTGACGGCGGGCGTTAACTCCTTCTTCCAACCCTTCCAAGCGAACAACCCCACCATACTCGGTGATAATCGGTCGTGTCAATGGATCACGGGTTGATATGGTTACCCCGGCTTTGATTTTACTGCCGTCTTTCACTTTTAGCATTTCACCATACTGTAAGCGATAGCGCTCACGCTCGCGCCCATCAGCATCGTGAACGGACATCTCACCACCACGGGAAACAACCACCGAATCACCACGCGAATTGGTCACGTAACGGGCATTGTTGATACGCAGTACCCCTTCCGTCTTTGCCTCAACACTACGTGCAGTAACAGCACCAGCTGAGGCCGCCCCGCCAATATGAAAGGTCCGCATGGTCAACTGTGTTCCTGGCTCACCGATTGATTGCGCAGCAACGACACCAACGGCCTCACCTAATTGAACAACACCACCACGCCCCAAATCACGCCCATAACATTTCACACATAATCCGCGTCGCGTTTGGCACTTCACTGGCGATCGCACCACAACCTCGTCAACCCCCATATCGGCAATATACTGCGCCTCCTCTTCGTTAACTAAGGTGCCGCCCGAATACAATTTCTGACTGGTCTGCGGATGTAATACATCAATCGCCAAGGTTCGGCCTAAAGTCCGACTGGCCAGCGGCACGACAACTTCACCGCCCATCAGCACCGCCCGCAACGTAACGCCTTCTGTCGTACCACAATCCTCCTCGGTAATAACAACATCCTGAGCGACATCGACCAACCGGCGCGTCAGGTAACCCGAGTTTGATGTTTTCAAGGCGGTGTCAGCAAGCCCTTTACGGGCACCGTGCGTTGATAGAAAGTACTGTAGAACAGTCAAACCTTCACGGAAATTGGCAGTGATAGCCGTCTCCATAATGCGTCCGTCTGGCTTGGTCATCAAACCACGCATGCCCGCCAATTGCTTGATTTGTGTCTGCGAGCCACGAGCCCCTGAATCAGCCATCATATACAACGAATTGAATGATTCTTGCATTTTGGTAGCACCATTTTCTTTTACTGGTTGCCCGGTTTCAGTATCTATAATCGGCTCCCGCGACAGTTCTTCCATCATCACTCGGCTGATTTCTTCACCGGCTTTATCCCATAAATCAATGGACTTGTTGTAGCGCTCATCTTGCGTTAGTAATCCATCACGAAATTGCTTCTGCGTTTTTTGCATTTCCGCCTCTGTCCGCGTGATAACGCCCTGTTTTCCTAACGGGATGCTCATGTCACTCATGCAGATTGAAATGCCAGCACGCGTTGCCTTTTCAAAGCCAAAACGCATCAATCGATCAGAAAAGATAACGGTCTCACGTAAACCACAAAAACGAAAACATTCCGCCACTAACCCTGATAAATCTTTCTTCTTCAAAGTTTTATTAATCAGCGAAAATGGTAATTTTTGTGGGAAAAATATCAATATCAAGGCACGCCCAACCGTCGTTTCAATCAGCATTTTCTCAGCCACTTCACCCGACTCACTCGCTTCCTCAACTTGCCCAAGTACGCGGCTTTTCAACAACAGTACCTTAATCGGCGTCTGTAATTCAACAATACCCATTGTCAGTGCGGTTTCTACCTCACGCAAATCAAAGAAACGCATGCCTTCACCTTTTGCCCCCAGCCGCTCACGAGTCGCATAGTAAATGCCCAGAACAATGTCTTGCGTTGGTAGAATAATCGGCTCTCCGCTGGCTGGTGCCAAAATATTGTTCGATGAGAGCATCAACACCCGTGCTTCCGCCTGCGCTTCTAATGACAATGGAACGTGTACCGCCATTTGATCGCCGTCAAAATCAGCGTTAAAAGCAACGCAGACGAGGGGATGCAGCTGAATCGCTTTACCTTCTATCAATACCGGTTCAAATGCCTGAATACCCAAACGATGCAGAGTCGGGGCCCGATTCAACAAAATCGGGTGCTGGCGAATAACTTGCTCCAATACATCCCAGACTTCACCGTCCGGATCGTCTACTCTTTGCTTCGCTTGCTTAATATTGCCAACGTACCCTTGACTGACCAGGGCGTTAAAAACAAAGGGGCGAAATAGATTCAGTGCCATGTGCTTTGGTAGACCACATTGATGTAGCTTTAAATTGGGGCCAACAACGATAACGGAACGCGCTGAAAAGTCAACTCGCTTACCCAATAAGTTTTGACGAAAACGACCAGTTTTTCCCTTAACGATATCCGCCAATGATTTTAATGGTCGCTTGTTTTGACCAACCGCTGGCTTACCTCGCCGACCGTTGTCTAACAGTGAATCGACCGCTTCTTGTAGCATCCGCTTTTCGTTGTTAACAATAATTTCGGGGGCATCCAATTCTATCAGCTTGCGCAGACGGTTATTACGATTGATTACCCGCCGATATAAATCGTTCAAATCAGACGTGGTAAAACGCCCTCCCTCTAACTGCACCAACGGACGCAAGCTGGGTGGCAATACCGGTAGGGTTTCCAATATCATCCATTCCGGCAATAACTTGGCTGAACGGAAGCTCTCCATTAATTTCAACCGTTTGAAAATTTTCTTGCGTTTGGTCACAGAAGCCGCATCGTCTATCTGCTGGCGTAGGTAAGCCACTTCGTCTTCCAGATTAATGCTCTTCAGAAATTCACGTAATCCCTCAGCACCAATACCAACATCAAACGACGACGGTCCATGCTCCTGCTGTAATTCCTGACAATCGTCCGTACTCAACAACTGCCCTCTTTCTAACTGCCGAATCCGCTTCGGATCCAAAACGACATATATCTCAAAATATAAAATTCGCTCAATGTCACGCATCGTCAAATCAAGCATCAGGCCAATACGCGATGGTAACGATTTGAAAAATAAAATGTGGGCAACCGGGCAAGCCAAATTGATATGCCCCATCCGCTCTCGACGCACCCGCTCAGTGGTTACTTCAACACCACACTTCTCACAAATGACCTTGCGGAATTTCATCCGCTTGTACTTTCCACATAAACATTCGTAATCTTTGACTGGACCAAAAATCTTGGCGCAAAATAGACCACCTGGTTCTGGTTTGAAGGTGCGGTAGTTAATAGTTTCTGGTAAACGAACGTCACCATAAGACCACGATCGAATTTTCTCGGGTGATGCAATCGCCAGCTTGATACTAGAAAAATCTAACCGCTTATCCGTATCACTCAAATAGCTGTTGGTAAATAAATTATTCATCGTCGTCCCTCTTTCTTATTCAAAGTCCATATCGATACCCATTGACCGAACTTCTTGCACCAATACATTGAAAGATTCGGGGATACCATTTTTTAGCTGCAAGTCACCTTCCGTAATGTTCTCAAACATCTTCACTCGCCAAGCCACATCATCGGATTTGACCGTTAGCATCTCACATAGCGCATACGCTGCACCATATGCCTCCAGCGCCCATACCTCCATTTCACCAAAACGCTGGCCACCTCGCTGTGCCTTACCACCCAGCGGTTGTTGAGTAATCAGCGAGTATGGCCCAGTTGAGCGGGAGTGCATTTTGTCATCAACCAAGTGGTGCAACTTCATAATGTACATGTAGCCAACGGTCACCGGACGATCAAAAGCCTCACCACTGTGACCATCGTACAATGTCATCTGACCCGTCACCGGTAAATCCGCCAACGCTAGCATCTCACTAATTTCTTTTTCTGCCGCGCCATCAAAAATAGGAGTCGCAAATGGCACGCCATCGACCAAATTTTTTGCCATCTCAATAACTTCTTTGTCATTGAGATCGGCAACATGACAGGTCTTATCCGACGCGTAGATTTTTTCCAAAAAGGTACGCAACTCTTTTGTCTGATTCTTCTTTTCTTGGTGCAGTAGGTACTCGATTTTCTTCCCCAAGCCCTTCGCCGAAAAACCTAAGTGAGTTTCCAAAATTTGCCCAACATTCATCCGTGATGGCACCCCCAACGGATTGAGAACAATGTCCACTGGTGTCCCATCCGACAGATAGGGCATACTCTCAGCCGGCTCGATTTTGGAGACAACGCCCTTGTTACCATGGCGTCCTGCCATCTTGTCACCGACTTGTAGATTGCGTTTGATGGCGATATATACCTTGACGGTCTTCAATATTCCCTGAGGCAAATCATGTCCCTCTATCAGCTTGCGTGTCATTTCCTTGGAGGTAGCCTTACGCCTTGCTACTTCCGCTTCCACCGCTTCCACGATTTTTTCAATCCGAGTGTTCGTCGCGTCATCTTTACTGCGTTGCTTAAACCATTGGGCCGTCTTGAGCTGGTCCAACTCTACCTCTGTTTTGTGACCGGCTAATAGCTGACGGATACGCCTAATAGCGTCTTCTTGAATAAATTCTATTTCGGTCATCTGCCGCTTTTCATATCGTTTTAATGACTCTTCGTTAATCGCCGCCGCTCGCTTACTGGCCGTATTTTTATTTTTATCTTTTTTGCGAATCTCCTCACTGGTAAACACTTTGACATCAATGACAATGCCTGATGCACCAGAGGGCATGCGCATCGAGGTATCCTTGTAGTCATTTGCTTTTTCGCCAAAAACAGCCTGTAGCAGCTTCTCCTCTGGTGACATTTGACGTTCTCCTTTCGGGGTCACTTTCCCGACCAGTATGTCACCGGGGTGGACTTCAACACCAACACGAACAATGCCTTCTTCATCCAGATTGCGTAAGGCCCACTCTGATTGGTGTTGAATGTCGCACGTAATTTCCTCCTCACCCAATTGGGTACTACGTGCGTGAACGACCTCTTCAGTAACGTGGATAGAGGTATAACGCTGTTCGACAACAACACGCTCCGAAATAAGAATCGAATCTTCAAAGTTGTAGCCATTCCACGGCAAGAAGGCCACTAATAAATTTTGCCCTAATGATAACTCGCCCAAATCGGTACCAGCACCGTCGGCGATAATATCATCTGTGTTAACTTTATCACCAACATGAACAATCGGACGTTGATTGACATCGGTGTTTTGATTAGAACGAATATGCTTAGTCAAATGATAGATATCAACACCTGAAGTGTCTTCGCTGGTTACCCTCTCCCCATCCACACTAACCACAATTTGATTGGAATCAACGTACGACACTTGCCCTGACCGTCGTACCCGAACCACCGTCCCTGAATCAGAAGCAACACGTCGCTCAACCCCCGTTCCAACTAACGGCTTTTCTGCCCGCAAACAGGGGACCGCCTGACGCTGCATGTTAGAACCCATGAGGGCTCGGTTAGCATCGTCATGCTCCAAAAATGGAATCATACTAGCCGCCACCGACGCAATCTGAGCCGGAGAGACATCCATATAATCAACCTCTTTCGGGCTCACAATAACATATTCCCCATCTTTACGAGCCGATACCAGATCGTCTATCAAACGACCACTCTTATCACGCGGACTGCTCGCCTGCACAATAATTTGACCTTCCTCCTCAATGGCCGATAAATAAATTAAGTCATCGGCCACCTGTCCGTCCGTCACCTTCAGATAACTGGTCTGAAGAAAACCGTAGGAATCAACGTTAGAAAATAGTGCCATTGAATTAATCAAACCGATATTTTGCCCTTCTGGTGTCTCAATCGGACAAACGCGCCCGTAGTGGGTTGGGTGTACGTCACGCACCTCAAAACCAACCCGATCGCGCGTCAAACCACCCGCACCAAAAGCAGATACTCGCCGCTTGTGCGTAATCTCTGACAATGGATTGGTATGGTCCATGAATTGCGACAATTGATTACCATTGAAGAACTCTGCCACAGAACTGCTGATTGCTTTGGCACTAATCAAATCGTGCGGCATCAATCCTTCATGTTCCGCCCGTGATAAGCGATCGCGAATCGCCCGATCAACACGCAGTAAGCCTTGTTGAAAATAATTGGCGACAAACTCACCAACCGTCCGCACCCGTCGGTTAGCCAAGCTATCAATATCGTCGGTCTTACCCTTGCCGTTGCGCAAATCAACTAAGCGTTGAACGACCGACAAAATATCTTCACACGATAATGTCAATTGCTCCAGTACTTCGTGCTGAACCTCGGTCAGACGATCAGAGTAAGCCTTGGCCTCATCTTCTGTCAGATTCTCAACAACCGACCGACCACCGTACTGGTTGACATACTCCAAAAATTCAAGTGCCGAATCAATATCTTCACGACAACCGACTTCCACCAGCTGCACGGCCGCCCGCTGAAGAGATGCCTTGTTGGTTATCGACTCCTTGGCAATCCAGATACGATACTCCATCGGCGGTCGCGACGAATCCAAGCGACGATTGAATTTCATTCTCCCTACTTTCGACAAATTGTAAGTCGCATTGTTGAAGAAAGCATTGTCCAAATAGCTATTGACCACGTCACGACTCGGTGGATCGCCTGGGCGCAACATACGATAAATGGCACTACGGGCCGCCTCTTGATCCAGTTTTTCATCCAAAGACAAGGTCTGAGCAATGTAGGGACCACGGTTTAGCTCGTTAATGTGCAAAGTACGTAACTCGGTCACACCCGCTTGGATAATTCGGTCTAATAACTCCACGTCTAACTCAGTGTTTGCCTTGGCAATCAACTCACCTTCCGCATCAGTAATATTGCAAGCCAGCCGTTTTTCTTCCAGAAATGATCTGTCAACTGGGTAATTTAGCTCCAATCCAGCAATTTTCTTTACGTCTGCCTTCTTGATGCGATGATTTTTCGGTACAAGTACTGTCGTTACCCATAATTCGCTAACCCCAGATTTGCGAATCTCATCGACTATCTCTTCGTTCAACTCGGTATTGGCTTCAAAATTGCACTTGGCATGGGTAACATCACGACTCAGGTGCTTTCCGCGCAAATCGTTAGTGCTCGGACTCCTCGCTGTCAGTATGACCTTTTCTTCAGATGTTTTAATATCAAAAGGCAACGTCGTGTTAATTAGAAAATCTGGATTTAAACGATATTTGATGTCATCTGGTCCAGGCCCTAGGGTAAAAATGTCAAAGTCGTAAAAAGACTCTAAAATTTTCTCCTCTGTATAGCCTATCGCTTTCAACAAAATGGTCACCGGCATCTTGCGACGGCGATCAACACGAAAATAGATGAGGTCCCGCTGATCAAACTCAAAATCTAACCACCGACCTAAATAGGGAATAATACGAGCACTGTACAAGTATTTTTTTGATAGCGTCCCTCGCCCCGAGTCGTGCTCAAAAAATACACCGGGGGATCGGTGCAGCTGAGAAACAACAACGCGCTCCGTCCCATTAATAATAAAAGAACCGTGTTCTGTCATCATTGGCAAGTCGCCCATAAAAACTCGCTCTGCCTTGACATCTCTGATGTCGCCGTCCTTTTTATCTTTTATCACCATCTTAATATGGACGTAAACTAAGGCAGCGTAGGTCAGACCACGCTCTTTACATTCCTGAACATCATAGGGTGGATTACCTAACTCATAGCGATCAAATTCAAGAAAAATAAGACCCGATGTTGAATAGATAGGAAAGACTGTCTTGAAAACATTTTGCAAACCAAAATTTTCCCGCTCCTCTGGTGGCACATTTTGTTGTAAAAAATCACGATAGGACCTAAGCTGCAAACGCAACAAGGATGGTATCGTTGCCGTGTGTGAGTGCTTGGAAAACGAACGGCGAAACCGTTTCTTTTCAGTAAACGCGTATGTCATAATGACTTCCTAGTTGGTAAAACAATATAAAATAGACACACCAGTACACTCGGCACCAATGCGAAATAAGGATCGTCCAAAAAGCGACACGGCGTCCGCTCGAAGGATAACAGGAGGTGACGAAACGACAGAGATTTATTTAACCTCGCAGGTTGCACCCGCTTCGCGTAGCACTTTCGCTGCTTCTTCAGCCGCCTCCTTAGCAATACCTTCCTTGACTGGTTTGGGTGACGAATCAACCAAATCTTTTGCCTCCTTCAACCCCAAACTGGTGATTTGACGAACCGCCTTAATGACCGCAATTTTGTTGCCACCAATTTCTGACAGTATCACGTCAAATTGAGTTTTTTCCTCAACCGCAGGCTCCTCGTCAGTAGCAGGGGCAACAACAGCAACCGCCGCCGGCGCCGCAGAAACACCAAATTTTTCTTCCATATCTTTAATCAGCTCGGACAACTCCAATACTGACATGTTGGCTATTGAATCTAAAATTTCGGTTTTATTCATGGCTTATATTTCCTTTCTTCGTAATATCAAATGCGCTATCAAGGCGCGTATCAAGCGTTACAAATATCTCCCCTCAATGAGAGGACTTATCACGTACTGACGCCACAGTACGGACAAAGCGGGTCGGTATTTCCTGTAACAGGCGAACAAAACTGACAATCGGCATCTGCATCGTCCCTACTACACTCGCCAGCAATTGCTCTCGGTTGGGTAGTTTCGACAGTGCGATGACACCCCCCTCATCAATACTGCCAAAGCCTGCCAATGCCCCACCCCGAATCAACAATTTCGGATTTTTCTTCGCCGCATCAACAAAGACTTTTGCCATCCCTGATACATCGGTACCAACACCATACATCAGCGGACCTGATAATTTATCTCCAATTGATTCAAAAACTCCACCTTTAATCGCCAACCGAGCCAACGTATTTTTGACAACCTGGACCTTGCCTTGACAGTCGCGTAGATTGACCCGCAGATTATTCATTTCGACAACGCTCAGCCCTTTATTCTCGGCAATAATCAGTGCCTCTGCCCCAGCTAAGTCAGCAATCAATCGCGCTATCTTTTCTTCTTTCGTTTTTCTCGATATCATCTTCTGTTCCTTTTTCAATCAATCTGTTAACGATAGCTGGCAATGTCTACCTTCACCGATCGCCCCATCGTCGCTGATAACGATAATTGACGAAGATAGATTCCTTTACTGGAGGCTGGTTTCGCCTTTTTCAAAGCAAGCAACAGTGTTTCAATATTGCGCTTCAGCTGTTCTGGCAGAAAAGATGCTTTGCCGACTGGCGCATGAATAATACCGGATTTATCAGTGCGATATTGAATTTGACCACTTTTCGCTTTATTTACCCCATCAGCCACGTCTTTGGTCACAGTCCCCCCTTTCGGATTCGGCATCAGCCCGCGCGGACCCAACACTTTCGCCACCGTAGCCAGATGACGCATTGAATCGGGGGTCGCGATGAGCACATCAAAGCTTATTGTTCCTGCACCAATATCTGCTATTAAATCCTCAAAGCCAACAACATCAGCACCCGCTGCCTTTGCCGCCTCACAATCGCTGGCCGCAGCAGCAACAACACCAACCCGCACGATCTTGCCTGTACCCGCTGGCAAAACAACCGAGCCGCGCACCGCCTGATCCGATTTCTTGGCATCAACACCCAGCCGAATAGCAATGTCAATCGTTTCATCAAATTTGACACCACTGCCACCTGCCAGCATTGTCAACGCCTCATCCAAAGACTGTGCCGATGCGGGCACTGTTAAGTTTCTTAGTCGCTTGCCTTTTTTTGCCATTGTTTCAATCTTTCCTCAATCTTAATGTTCAACTTCAACACCCATACTGCGAGCCGTCCCTTTCACTTGCAATACCGCCGCCGCCAAGTCTTTTGTGTTCATATCTTGCATTTTCGTCGTGGCAATCTCCTCTGCCGCCGCCTGCGTTAGCTGGCCGACTTTGTCCATGTGCGGCTTGCTACTGCCCTTGCCAATTCCCAACGCTTTTCTAATCAATACCGATGTCGGTGGTTTTTTGACGACAAAGCTGAATGTCCGATCTTCGTAGCAGGTGATAACTACTGGTAACGGCGTCCCTTTTTCCTCTTTTTCTGTTATCGCATTGAACGCTTTACAAAAATCTTGTATATTCAGACCGCGTTGACCCAGTGCTGGCCCCACCGGGGGAGCCGGCGTTGCCGCCCCAGCAGCCACCTGTAACTTGATAAAACCTTTAATATTTTTAGCCATAGCTTCTCCCGTGTCTTATATCTTTTCAACCTGATCAAAATCTAACTCAACCGGTGTCGACCGACCAAATACCATAACGGAAACTGTTAGCCGCTCACGCTCATCGTTGACTAACTCAACAAAACCATCAAAATCACTGAAGGGTCCCTCCTTGACGCGTACTTGCTCACCAGTGGTAAATCTAGAACGCAACATCGGACGACTTGCCCCTCTCTCTACACGATCACGAACACTGGCAATTTCTTTTGCTGAGAGTGGCCGCGGCGCATCGTGACTACCGCCAATAAAACCATTCACCCAACGCGCGCTTCTGACCAAGTGCCAACACTCGGCTTCCATCACCATTTCAATGAATAGATAACCCGGAAACATTTTCTCCTCAAATTCTTTCTTTTGTCCCTTTCTGACCTCTAGGCGTTTCTCCATCGGCAATAAAATCTCGCCGAAGTGATCGCGCATGTCGCGCTGCTCAATGCGCTCTAGTAGGGAGTCACGAGCGTGCCTCTCAAATCCTGTCGTCACATGTAAGGTGTACCAATTTTTTGTCATCATTCCCTGCTCTACGAATACAAACGCTCTAAAAGAAAGCTGATGATAGTGTCCAATAACCAAAGAAAAACAATAGTCACTAGCAACACAACAAAAACGACACCCGTTAGCTGCACCGTTTCTTGCTTAGTCGGCCAAACAACTTTTCGTAACTCAACCCCAGCGTCACGGACAAAGTGAGAGAAATCTCGTCCCGCCTGTGAGAAAAATACCAGAGCACCAGCAACCACCAACCCCACCACAGAAGCACCGAAACGCGCATCCGCAGGCAAATCGGCGTAGGAGGCAACATAAATAACGGCGATAACGATAATCGCTGCTATCCATAATTTTAATTTTTCCGTTGCAGACATTTCCTTCCTTTGTTCCGGCAGGCCAAGAGGGACTCGAACCCCCAACCTTCGGTTTTGGAGACCGCTACTCTACCAGTTGAGCTATTGGCCTAAATACGTTTTTAATCGCCATACCTTATTCGTTAATCTTGGTAACGACGCCGGCTCCAACCGTCCGACCACCTTCACGAATGGCAAAACGTAAACCTTCTTCCATCGCTATCGGAGT
>JAULKO010052698.1:0-10747 GCA_032356045.1 Mediaster aequalis | reverse complement strand
CTCGTCTCGTCTCGTCTCGTCTCGTCTCGTCTCGTCTCGTCTCGTCTCGTCTCGTCTCGTCTCGTCTCGTCTCGTCTTGTCTTGCCCCCTTTCCTCTCTCTCTTGTCTCTCCTAATTGTCTTTCCTAGCTTCACCACCTCGCCTCGCCCGTCTATCTCTTGCTTGCATTGCTATTTACTGCCTGTAACGTCACATCTTCTCACCTCGCCTTACTTGCCCTGCCGTGCGGAACTTACCCAATTTTACTTGACTCGTACGCAGTGATTCTTCGTCATCGATATCGCCGAAGTTTATTTACATGACTGTTGAAGAATAAAGCCTTTTTCTTTCGTCTATCAGATATGGGAGACCCTGTAATAGACTGCCCAAATGACATCGTAACGGAAACACAACCTAGAAGCAATTTTGCTATAGTGACGTGGGACCAACCCTCCGTGGCAGACAATTCCGGGGAATCCCTTACTGCCACATCCATTCCAGCCTCAGGCTCGGAATTCCTCATCGGTGACCAACGGGTGGTTGTTACCGCCTTTGACTCTAGTTTAAACTTCGGAGGCTGTATCTTCATCGTTGAGGTTCAAGGTACGTTTGTAAAAAGAAATTAAGTCGACAAACTACGAAAAACTGTAGCCCATCCACCTAAAGCAAGAAATCGTTCCGACTCAGATCAACTGTTTTATGTTGGTCTTGCGTCAAAACTCCTGACAATATCCATTAAAAACCTAGACTGCATTTCGTAGGTAAATAGAAATGTTGGTGTGTGTTTATCGTTCAGGTTTAAGGCACAATTTTGAAAAAAAGGTGCAAGGTTGACAAGCTATTCGATAGGTAAAATACTCCAAGCAAGGGATCGGTTTGAAACAGCTCAACTGGTTTATGCTGGTCTTGTGTCGTCCTCTTTGTTGTTTCCATTGAAAACGCAGTATCAGTAATTGGTAGGTACATAGAAATACTAAAGTGTAACGTTGCTTGAAATACTTGTTATTACAGACAACGAACCTCCCAACATAACTTGCCCGGCAAACCGGATGTTTGCCACGGATACCAAAGTGAATTATGCAACAGTTGTCTTACCTGCTGAAGTCTCCGCTTCTGACAACTCTAAAGTGTACACCGTCAGCATTGATGTAGATGGCCAAACGTATCATGTCAGTGATACGGTTACCTTTGATCTTGCGACATCTCCACATTTGGTGCAGTATATTGCAACTGACGAATCCTTCAACAATGCATCCTGTAATGTGTCAATCACTGTTATCGGTAAGTGATGTATGTTCTCTTCCTTATACGATTCCATCCTGACGTCATCATTAATGTAGATGGTCAGACATACAATGTCAGTGATACAGTTGCCTTTGATCTGATACAAACTATATTAGAGTCCATAGCAATTGATGACTCCTTGAATAATGAAACATACAATGTGTACTTTACTGTCGTCGGTAAGCCTCCGTCTGTCTGTCTGTCTGTCTGTCGGTAAGCCTCCGTCTGTCTATCGTGCTGTCTGTCGTGCTGTCTGTCTGTCTGTTCGTCTGTTCGTCTGTTCGTCTGTTTGTCTGTTTGTCTGTCTGGTTGTCTGTCTGGTTGTCTGGTTGTCTGTCTGATTGTCTGGTTGTCTGTCTGTTTGTCTGTCTGTCTGTTTTACAAGAGCTTTAGTAAGCTTATTGATCTTCTGGTGTATTGAGATAAGTATCAGATTTTGTTTGAAGAAAATAACGTACCTTTTCAGTAGAAGATATCACATCCCAGGAATTTCTTAGGCACTTTTTTTAACCAACGTTGTAAGCTTGATCGTATCAATTCACTATCAAAGTCTGGCTGATCGATTGAAAAATCCGTAAGTAGAAAGTAAGTGGTCTCCTCAAGATGTTTATCCTTTGATTGTGCCTGTTTCTTCACTTTTTCAGACGAGGAGGGTCCAGTTTTAACCTGCCCCTCTGACGTTGTGAACAACACGTATCTAGGCTTAGCAACCCGCAATGTATCCTGGGAGCTAGCCACAGTCACTGACAACTCGATGCTGCACATATCTCTCAAAGTCGAAGCCATATCGGGCTCGGCCTTTGATATTGGTGTCCACTTCGTTACGTTTACAGCCACAGACGGAAGTGGTAATCCCAGCAGTTGTACATTCAACATCACAATTATAGGTAAATAACTGGTAATATTTCAAACTGTCGTTAAAGACGGCAATGTTTACTTTCCTTCCAGTGGGTAATATATTAGTTCTTCTGTGTGATTTGTTGTTACTTTTGTAGCGACAATTTCAGGGAGGAAGCTAAAATTAAAACATGGGTTAGGAGTTTCACATTTCTATGGAACCATGTTTATTGATTTTACAGATACCGAGCCGCCTGAACTTCTCGAATGTGCCAATCGCACATTTTCGACATCTCTTGGTAAACCAACTGCCTATGTACCCTTCGAACGTCCCAATGCTACTGACAACTCTGGAAAAGTGTCTGTGGATTGCTACCGTGTAGATGACAATGGGGAATTACTGTTTGGTGGTGGAATGTTAGATGGGGATGAATTCTATGTTGGATCATACGCTGTCTACTGTGAAGCTTCTGATAATGCAGGGTTGACGGATTCATGCACTTTCATCATCACCGTTGAAGGTAGGATCGACATGCACTTTTAATGAGAAACATTACATACTAGAGTAGATGCAAATTACTATCCAACTGGAAAAACGTGAGTTACTTGGTTGTACTCAAGCGAGTAAAACAAATATGGTATGTGTAAGGGGGGAAATAAATGCGTTACGTAGTTTACTTGTCTTTTAATTTACAGATAACACACCGCCCAATATTACTTGCCCAGCCAACCAGACAGTTAAGACGGATACCAAAGTGAGTTATGCTGCAGTTGTATTACCCGCCGAAGAGTCTTCTTCTGACAACTCTGGATATCTTGACGTCATTATTGATGTAGATGGTCAGACATACAGTGCCAATGATACAGTTACCTTTGATCTTGCAACCTCACCACATCTGGTGCTATACAATGCAACCGATAACTCCTCAAATAGTGCAACGTGTGAGATGTACTTCACCGTTATTGGTAAGAATATTTACAAATTAGTTTTGTTTTACTGGTTATCTACTGACATTTTGTTTCACTGAATAGCAATGTTCTTCTTTGTCACGAGGTTTTCTTCGAAGTAAACTACAATATACACGAGCTAGGGAGTAACTTGCACCTCAATGTTACTATTGTGAGGGTTACTTCATCATACATACATCGCTTTCTGATTTCAGATGAAGAAGTACCTCAGATATCATGCCCCGATGACGTAATCGTTCTTACCAATACTGGCTTAGCAACCGGCAATGCATCCTGGGACTTAGCCAATGTGACAGACAACTCCATGCTATCCATCACACCTGTAGCCAATGCAACATCCGGCTCTGCCTTTGGCATAGGTGAAACTGTTGTGGAGTTTGAAGCCACCGACGCAAGCGGGAATAGCAACAGGTGCACTTTCAATGTAACAGTTGAAGGTAAAGCTTCCATAACGCTACTTTCTGTTTGTCAGTCAGTCTTATCAAAGAAATGCACAGGTCTTTCAAGCCTGATAGCTTTTTAAAACAGCCATCACGTTTTCATTGCATACTTGTAAATTCGATTTCGACAAAATTGCACAATAAACCTCGTAACAATTATGTTCGTATCATAGATGATGAACCGCCTGAACTGTTGGACTGTGCAAACCTGACATTCTCGACAACTCCCCGTAAACCATTTGCCCGTGTATCTTACTACCTTCCAAACGCTACGGATAACTCTGGGGAGATCTCTTTGGAATGCTCTGGGATACGTCCTAACGGAGAAGAGCTTGGCATTGGTTCCTATACTGTCGACTGTGTAGCTACAGATCCAACCGGGTTGACAGACTCATGTAGATTCGACATAACTGTTGAAGGTAAAGATCACAACTAGCTTTATTTAGGCGCTGAAGCTTTGCACAAAGACAACATCAATTCAATTGAAATTTGTATTAGGCCTACAAAACATGAACAAACACAACACCTGGTTTGTAACTGTCTGTAAATGATGCATCAGTCGGTTGATCTTTTCCTTTTAGATAATGAAGCTCCAAACATAACTTGTCCATCCAACCAGACAGTTTTCACGGATACCAGCCAGGACTATGCTTCAGTCGTATTACCTGCTGAAGAGTCTGCTTCTGACAACTCTGGAGTGTACACCATCAGCATTGATGTAGATGGCCAGACATATAATGTCAGTGATACAGTTACCTTTGATCTTGCGACATCTCCACATTTGGTGCAGTACACTGCAACTGACGAATCCTCTAACAATGCAACGTGTGAAGTGGAATTCACTGTTATCGGTTAGTGATGTCTTTTCTCGTCATTACACAGTTGAACGTTTTGGTCGTTGAGAAATGACTTTCCAAAACTGACTGGGTATTTGAGCAGGTTTCGTATCACCACGGAGTCAGTTTCTTATTTGGACGAACTGCAATTAAACTCGAGCAGTCAAAGACTCATTTGTGTATTGTGATTGCTTTATATTTTTTTGATTGTGCTCGTTCTAGATCAAGAGATACCTCAGATAACATGTCCTGCTGATGTGACCAACTCGACAAATCCTCGTTTGCCAACCGGTACAGCATTCTGGCCTCAAGCCATCGTCGACGTGTTGCCGGTGTCACTTGAAGCAAATGCAACATCCGGATCTTCCTTCGACATTGGGGTAAATGTTGTACAAATCGTGGCTACAGATTCCAGCGGAAACAAAAACAACTGCACTTTCATCATAACAATTTATGGTAAGGTTTATTTATTTAATTCAATCGTATACGCACGTTTTGATTTAGCGATTTCAAAATTTGATCAACTGTAAGTACTCATCAAAAATGGTTGGTTTTATTTTTACTGAACTTTGAAAATGCGTCTTTATGACACTTCTTTGAAAAAGATATGAATTCTATGCCCAGAAAATATACCTATAACAGAAAAACGTACTGAAAGGAATCCCTATACAAGTTAGATAATTCTCAAGTTGATAGAACAAGATACGTGTTTGTTTAGAGTATGTTTTCTACCATTATTTGCAACTTTAGATAATGAGCAACCTGAATTCTTGGACTGTGTAAACCTGACATTTTCGACAACTCTGGGTCAACCATCTGCCGACATATATTACTACCTTCCCAACGCTACGGATAATTCTGATGAGGTGTCCGTGGAATGCTCTGGGGTGCTTCCTGGTGAAAAGCCGCTCCGTATTGGTTCATATGATGTTGAGTGTTTGGCTACAGACCCTGCGGGGTTAACGGCCTCATGTACTTTCTACATCATAGTTGAGGGTAAGTTCAAATATATGGCTTTTAAGTCATGACTTTTCAATTTAAGCTTGAATGAACTCAGAGTGAAGCTAATTACTGCACCTGTGATACTCTTAATTATTCGACTTCTTCCAAAAATGAAAATATATTTCCTCTTGTGTTGTTGAATTTGGAGTTCGCTTTGCGTCCTTTGCTCGCCTGTAACGTATGATACGCACAACAGTAATATATGAATGTCAATTTCGTACCTCTTTTATATAGATTAGGCTGCAGCGTTATATGCAAATACACGTTGGCGTCCGTTCGCATGACCATGCCTGACTGTGACTTTACAAGCCAAGTTTTTAAGCGATTGTTTTATTGGACCACTGCGTACACGTGATGCAGTCCTTTTGATTGCGCAAACTCCATTTCCACGTTTTGGGTAGGCCAAGGGAATCCTTCCTTTGTGCGCTGTCGCTATTCATCCGTTAGTTACTGTATCTTTTCCAAGAATAACTTGATAATTAAGCCATACCATAGTAATAACTGAGCTTCTTTACAATTGTTTGTATAGACAATGAAGATCCAAAAATAACTTGCCCGGCCAACCAGACATTTACAACTACTACTGGCCAGTTATTCGCCAATGTTGTATTACCTGCTGAAGGCTCGGCTTCTGACAACTCAGGAGCGTACACCATCACCGTTAACGTTGTTGATGCCACACATAGTGTCGGTGACAACATAACCTTGGAGTCGGCGGCAATTCCATATCTGGTGCAGTATGCTGCAATAGACGATTCCTCAAACAATGCAACGTGTGATGTGTTCTTTACCGTGAAAGGTAAGGCAATTACAAACTTAAAATTGATCAATGTCGCTATTTTTGATGTATGTTACTCGCTTCTTTCTGCAAATCGTTTGATTTTTTCTGAATAACCCATATTTTTTGTTAGTTATTTTTGGAATTCGATATTTTCTTATGTTGTCTCTTCAAGATTTGGATGAGTGTTTGGAGTTTCCGTGCTCATCTGATGCAGTCTGTGTCAACAGTCCTGGAGGTTTCGCCTGCGTGTGTTTGGGTGGATACGTCTGGAACGGAACTCATTGTGACGGTAAATAATAATAAAATATTTATCTATAAATGAACACCATGCAGCTGAACATCAAAAAGTCTTTACATCAAAAAGTCTTGTACCTGCCTCTTCCAAACTGTAAGAATGTCTGTCTACAAGGGATTATATTCGCTTACTGGCTATAGGTTCATCGTTTAGTTGTTTCGTTTGTTTTTACTCAATAATGTGGTGCTTCTATAGCGTTTCATAAAGATGTCTGAAAGCGCTCCACATTATACCCCTGGTCATCAGGCCATGAGACCAGTTTTTATGCGGCAGTTCGAGATCGAGCGCATTATGTTCTCTATCCTTACAGGTACCCATTTATACTCCTTGGTGGAGAGAGGCAATTGTGTCTTGCCCACGAACACAAGCACCGACCCCAGCCTGGGTTTAAACGCACATACCACCGCACACGAGTCGGACGTGCTGGATTTTTTATTTGTTGTAATTTTTTAACTCTTGACTTTTTCTTTTCATTTGTTAATCAGATATTGATGAGTGCTTGAAGTTTCCTTGTCCGTCTGGTGTTGATTGTCTCAACCAGCGTGGTAGTTTCGACTGTTTATGTCCGAAAGGATATATCTGGAATACAACTCAATGTGATGGTGAGTAGTTTGACTTCTTTATCTGCTTGCAGTTTTGTCCTTTTTTTTGTATTGTGCCACACATTTACTCACTTTGGATTAAGCTCACAATCTTTAACAAAACCAAACCATTTCATCCATAGATGTGAACGAGTGTGATAATGTAACGTCCTGTCCGACTGCCAATCGTCCTTGTGTTAACTCCATCGGTGGGTTCGCATGCACCTGTCCCGTTGGTTATGATTGGGATACAACACAATGCATAGGTAAAACAAATCTTAATTTATTTAAATAAAGTCCGGGTCCTACGAAATGAGTCTGAAGGTGATTGTCGTTTTTGCATGCATTAGAAAGAGTATACTCAACTCTTCATTTTGATATATCACTCAGTTTTACATGCTGATGAATATGGACATTGTGTGGATAAAACGTTGACAGTAAAGTCATGTTTAAAAGTTCACAGAAATCAAAACAGGAAAAATGCTATAAATGGATCTGAAACAATGATGAATGCATAAGAAATACAGATTTTGATGCATTTTTGTGTTTTAATAATTTATCAAGACTTGGGACATAAAAAATCATGGGGTGTGCCCCCGCTCACAAAAATACCCATGTCTGGCTGTGACGTCATCGGCGGTAAAAAGCATTGCTTGCCACGCCCCTACACACATACTCCTTGAGTTTTGATGTACAAAACTCAAGGAGTATGTGTGTAGGGGCGTCGGGACATCGGGGCGTGGCAAGCAGTGTTTTACAGCTGATGACATCACAGCTAGAAAGGGGTAATTTTTTGTGGGCGGGGGCACACCGCCTGATTTTTCTGTCCTAAGTCTCGATAAATCACTGCAAGACACAAATACATCAAAATTTTACTTCATATGTAATTCATCATTGTTTCAGAACCATTTATAGCATTTTTCGTATTTCGTATTTCTGTGGACCTTTAAAGACCTGTAACTCAAAAGTAGCTCTGGTGACTTATTTTGTTGGGTTGAATCACATTTTTAATTTCAAATGCTCTGCTTCTTTCTACAAATTCATCCAAGAGTGCGGTTTATACGGATTCGGAATGATAATCCAGCAACAATTTAGATGAGAAATTGGTTTAATGATTCCTAGATGTGAATGAATGCCTTGCTGAGGATCCTCCATGCCCGGGCATGGAGCGTTGTCAGAACACGGTGGGAGGTTTCACCTGTGTCTGCATCGGAGGCTATGCCTGGAATGGAACACACTGCTCAGGTATGTTTTTCAAGTAACTTGGCTGGGAGTACACCGGAGGAAGATGGCAACGAGTATTGCACTTTTCATCTTTTAAAAAACAAAACACAGACCTACGGTAACCGTCTCAGTTTTCTTTCTATTATTTCTTTTTAAATTGTTTTCTTACAAACACTGTTTTGTTATTCCTGTTCTACAAAACGACGATTTTTTTAACAAAAACTATTGGTAAATCTAGAAAATTGTCAACATGCTGATAATACATGTAATTATTCAAGTGCTACCTCTCATAAAAATAAATTCATTCTCGTTTCCTTATAGTTTGATGTGACCCTTATAAGTATGACTTTACTAAAACGCTTATGATTTGACATGGACAATAATTACAGATTTCTTTACCCATGTAGATGTTGATGAGTGTTCCTCTGAAGTGGCCGTGTGTCCATCTTCACTGCCTTGTCAGAATCTTGATGGCACGTTTACGTGTTTATGTGGAGCAGGACTAACCTTTGATGGCAGTCAGTGCAATGGTAATGTTCAAAATTCTTTTAAACAGGTCAAAGAATATTTATACTTTTGTCACTATGATTAACATAAATTAATGAGAGTTGTCTGTCTGTCGAGGGGTGTATCCAATAAATTGGTTGCATGTTACTGCTTGATTAAACGTTTCCTCGAACTCCTAGAAGCAAGTTTATCTTGTCATCACGTTTTTCCTTGTGAACTCACGCCAGTTTAAAGTTGGGAAATAGGTTTCCTTTTCCGAACAAGGCCAAAAGCCACTAGAGGTTCGGAGCTATACAGAGAAAATCTATCAAAGATGTAGAAGACAGGGAACAAAACCCTTAACCAACAAAGAATGGGGGCATCCAGCGAGGGAAAGGGAAATATAGAATTACGCGTTTTAGAAGATATAATTTGCAACATGTTAAATACACAACAGACAATGTTTGAAACCTGAGACTTGGTGTATTGTGAACCTTACCCTTATAAGTTATACTTCTACAGATATCAACGAGTGTGAGGATATATCGTCCTGCCCACCTGCCAATCTTCCTTGTATTAATTCCATTGGTGCGTTTGCGTGTACATGCGAGAGTGGATACGAGTGGAATGCAACGCAGTGCACAGGTAAGAAAAGTAATTGATTACAGCATATTGGATTAATTTGAGATGTATTCCTTTTCATTGGCTTCATTTTGCAAGCATTTGGAGAATCGGATCCTGACCGTTTTTTGTTACTTTTTTTTGTTACTTTGAGGTTGGCTGTTTTACTTTTTTGTTTTCATTGTTTGTATTCGATGTCGTTAGGGAGTATAGTAGAGATAGTATAGTAGAGAAAATGACAGCTATAGACAACATTTCCCTGCAAAATCATCTGTGGATTAATCCTTCAAAAGACGACGATATAAAACAAAATGGTTAATGTCGATCTGAGCCTGTAGATTATTTTGTACTTATCAGACGTGAATGAATGTTTTGCTGGGGAACCCCCATGCCCCGACACGGTGCCTTGTCGGAATTTGATTGGCGGTTACACCTGTCTGTGCAACCAGGGCTACGTCTGGGATGGGATGAACTGTTCAGGTAGGTTCGCATTGTTAGGATACAAATTAATCTAACTGATAATTTTGGGGAAATCATCCTTTAAACTTTAGGACACAAAGGAATCCAATGTCGTCCACTATTAAAAGCACGGTCCAGTCTAAGGAAACGAAGTAATTAAATTAAATTTTAGTGGGTGATGAGGAGCAGCTGGAGTTTCTGAAAGCGGTATATTTTTTGTTTTTTAAGGTGTAATTTGAATACGTTTTTAATTTTTGATATTTTTGTTTGCTTTATGGGATTCCCAATGAAAATATCTAACTGGCCTTTTGGGATATCCCAGATTGAATCAACTGTTCTCTGTCTTTCAAACCTTGTACTGTTTTGTGCTGTGTATTTTTCCTGATTTTATTTGAATAATGACATCAGATCAAATAAAAAAGGACATAACTGGATTACCAAAGAGGGATCTGGACATGTAGTGTGCACGTTTGCAGCCTAGATCTGATTGAGGGAACATTAGTACCAACAGGGATGTAAGGGATAAAAGGCTGACTGAAAGGCTGATCTTCCAAAACTCTTAATACACTGCGAGTCATTTTCCTCTTGAACTCCCAGACGTGAATGAGTGCATGGAGTCTCCATGTCCATCAGATGTCGACTGTCTCAACCAGCTTGGAGGCTTCACCTGTTTATGTCCGGAAGGATATGCATGGAATGCAACTCATTGTGACGGTAAATCAAATAATTTGAATCCACGTTCATTGATATTTCTGTTTATGTTTATCGTTGAGTTTTGTTTAACCTGTTTTCAAACTCATATTTGGAATATATAGGACCTACCAGTCTACAAAGAGATGTCCCATATGTGAGTGAGATTGGTAGCATTATGAACATTAATAATAATAATAATAATACAGAACATTTATACCGCGCTATACAAAGAACACAGCGCCTAACAAGGGGGAAAATAC
>JAULKO010052589.1:0-10752 GCA_032356045.1 Mediaster aequalis | reverse complement strand
CAAAATAACCCATTTATGATAATCACGAGAGACCGGTCGCCAACATCAACTGACCTATCAACATCAGCAAATCATTTGTTCGTTCAAATATCATGTAACCCATATAATCTTAGACAAAACAAATCCAAACACGTGTATGCGGGTGTTGATGTGATTGGACAATCTTGTACACGCGATAAATCAATTGGCACACATACAAACTTTAACCGAACTAATTAGCGTACAATAAAAGCATGCTTTGATCTTGCATCTTTACTCGTCATTAGTTTCCGTTGCGTTTTATCTAGTCACATACAACAGTCACATTAAGATGACAAAAGAAACGGTGTGATTACTCCGTTTCCTTTGATTCTTTATTGACTTTTTTAGGGGGCCTCAGTTGTCTTGGACCAGAACCAATTGACTGCTTACTCTCTTATTTGGACTAATAGGATGTGACTTGTGGATTTGACTCGGACTTAAACTAATCAGACTCGGTACACTTGGTTGCTTCAGACCAGAACTAAATGGCGTTTGGCTCGGCCTTGGACCAATCAGGCCGAGTGCATTCCAACGCGAACGATTTGGACCAGAACTAAATGATGTTGACGCTTCCCTGGTAACTTACGAATTGGACTCGGACTTGAACCAGGCAGCCTGGATAACATCGGATGGTTCAGACCAGAACTTAATGGCATTTGACTCGGCCTTGGACCAACCGGGCCTTGTATATTCAGATGCAAACGATTCCGAACAGAACTAAATGACGTTTGGCTCTTCATTGGTGACCTACGGATTGGACTCCAACTTGAAACAGACAGCCTGGATAAACTTGGACGGTTCAGACCAGGACTTAAAGGCGTTTGACCAATCAGGCCTTTTGTATTCATATGCTGTTGATTGGGGCAAATTAGTGGTAGACCATCTCTTGGAATCGACGTAGCAAGTGACTCGTGAATTGGACTCGGGCTTGAACCATTCGGACCCGGTACACTCGGATACTTCAGGCCAGAACTAAATGGCGTTTGACTCTCAATTGGCTTCGTAGCGACTGATTTGTGAATTTGACTCGGGCTTGAACCAAGTGACTCATGATTCGGACTCCTGAGCTCTGCAGTAGATAGTGGCGAAAGCATTTCGCTTTCATAGTATCTGGCTATTGTGGCTATTGTGTTGAAACCAGCCTGACAGCATCCCGTTTCCTACAGGCCTGCTACATCTCACGGGGGACTCGAAAACTATTTTTATTTCCCGAGCTTCACGTCCGATGCGTTTCTTATCTTCTCTTGTCAACGAACAACTTCTCAAGTTCAAGCTTATACATTTCAGCTGTTTTAGACTCTTACACCATGTACCTGCACAGCCACTCAGACAACTGTTTCCCTGGAGACTGAGGTATCTCACATTTGACATTAAACTTACCGCTGAAACAATGTGTTTATTATCTTTGCTTTGCAATGAAGAGTCAGTTATTTCCAACCGCTGAAGTTGCTTGAGGTTTTGTAAGTAATGGGCCCATGAAACTGAAAATCCACCCATCGTTCTATGCCACGTAGGATCAAGTTGAATAAAAAAAAAACGTTTACTCAGTGACTGTAAAATGGCCGCCATATCCGTGTGACTTAACGAACACATTTCAAAGCTCGGGATTATGCCTTTTCCCAATGGCCGAAGAGTAAGCCGTCCTTTACCGCGATCTAACGAACATTCCCCAACTGTTTCCATGACTCCCGAAGAAGGACGGTCGGGTATACGTGCTGTATTTGTTAGCTTCCCAGGGTGCTCCATGCGCTGACGACATGATTCCTTTGTTTCCACAGAACAACCCAAATTACGATTACATGTAAGATCTAGCGTCGTCAAGTTGGGCATCACACCCACTGATGGTGCCACATGCACCACATCTTCTTGATTCAAGTTACAATCATTCAATCTGAGTGTCTTTAGCTTATCCATGCCACGAAGTCGAGGAGCCAACACTCTATTGAGCCACCCAATTTCGTATTTTCCGAGAGGTCTAGGTCTACCAAATTTGTCATCTTACACAATAGTGATGTCACATCGTCTTTGTTTAAGTTACATCCACTTAAACCCAGTGGGTCAATGTGTTTTGGGCATCGCAACCGAGCTACCCACGTTTCAATCGATCCACCCAAAGTTTCATTGTCCGACAGATATTGTTTAGTCAAGTTTACTGCGTTTCCAAGCGACGGTAAAAAATTTTCATTTTCCCTAAAAAAAAGAAAATAATGTTGTACTGAACCTCTTTAAGTTTATCCCAGTCATTTCCAGTGTCTGTATCTCGGCAAGGTAATCTTTTCCACCGGGCTGTGTCTGCTCGACAACATGATTGCTGCTATATTCTATATCCATTCGGCTAGTTATAAATGACCGGATGAAGTCCTTTGACAAAGTAGCAATTCAGGGCCAACTCGACCACTTTGTCTTTTTCAATATCCCTCTGCAACCGCTGCAACACGGTTTGTGTGCATGCCTCATTGTCCCCACAGCAAAAGCGCAGCATATATTCAATATCACAAGGACGGTAAATTTGGTCAAGAATCTTCTTGAATTCTCTATTGCTCTTTTTTGAAAGACTTTGGCAGTAATTAGCCGCACATAATTCTTGAAATTCTTGAAATGAACAAACAGTATGTTGTTATGAGCGCATGCCCCTGGTCTGTCTGTTTACGCCGTGCTCTGACAAAAAAAATTACATTTCATGGATTTCCCCTGCTAACAAACTATAAGGAAGAAAACTATTTTGAAAGAAAGAAGCACTCCACTCTGCATTATCTTTGACCTGCCAGAAATATTGTTTTCCTTGTTTACTTTGCGCATAGATTGATGTACATGTACATTAAAGTGGTACTTATCCGTGCTTGCTATACAAATAGCTTTTCCCCGCAAACGAATTATCAAAGAAAATTACTTTTTGAACGAAAAACATATTCAGACAATAGGAAGTACTTGATGAATTTTTAATAAAATTAGAGTTTGTGATTTGCAGATTCAAGTCTTGCTTGTTTAAATTTCGATCACATGTTCTAACCGCCCAGTCATGAGAATTTATTTATTTATTTATTTATTTATTTATTTATTAAAATATCTTTATACAGGATTAAAAGATCAGCAAAGGCTGTTTTTCATCAATTTCCTGTAAAATGATAGCAAAAATAAAACAATTAACAACACATATAGCTAATTAACAATAATAGGAACAATACAAAATACAATCACTTAAAATAAAGTTTCTTACATGAACATTTAAAATTGTCAAAGGATGGAGACATCTGAATTGATGAAGGGATGTTATTCCAGACATTTGCACCTGCATACTTATACGACTGCTTGAAACATTCAACGTTGGGTCTGGTCCGAGGTCCGCTTGTTTTTTTTTAAAGGTCCGTTTTTTTCCAAAAGGAAGAAGCACCAGGGACGACCGATGACATCGTTCGTAATAATTTGGGATTGAAAGGCGCCCTCAGGGGCAAAAAGAGCCCCCTTTTCTAATTATTTTTCGGACGGACGTTTTTGGGGCTTAACTTTTTGAGCTTTGTTTTTACTCACACAGGACAAAGGTCCACTTTTCCCACAGACGACCCCCTCCCTCCTTTCAAAGTCTGGCTACGGACCTGCATGTCAATAAACATCACCTGAATTTGATGAAGTTGTCTGTAAACCTTCACCCTATCAATATGTTTCAAAAACACGACACATTTTTTGTTTAGGCCAAGCAAAAAATAAATAACAACACATGTTTACCGTCATGCCATTTTTAAAATGAGGAGGCGCGCATTTAAAAAAAAAATATTTTATATCCTACCAGGCTGTACTTTCCAAGAAAACCGCCTCTATTTTTCAAGATGGCTTTTGGCGAAGTTTGAGTCCACCAACTCGTGTCATAAATCGACTTAAAGGCATTTCCTCTCTTCCTTCTGCTTTTTTGTTTTGATGGAATTTTGTGAAGAAAAAAACGGAAAAAAGGAGGCGGCCGCGGAAAAGGAAGCGGACGAGGACGCTAAAACATTTGTGTTTGTTTGTTTGTTTTTAAATTTGGCCTAATGTAAATGCAGTTTAAAACAAATTGCGCTAAAAATTACTGTTCCATCTTTTTCATGCAGTTACTCAGGCCCGCAGCCCGACTATGAAGGGGCTGGGGGTCGTTTCGGGGAAAAGTGGACCTTTTTTCTGTGTGCGTTGAGCAAA
This sequence comes from Mediaster aequalis, assembly GCA_032356045.1. Lineage (NCBI taxonomy): Eukaryota > Metazoa > Echinodermata > Asteroidea > Valvatida > Goniasteridae > Mediaster > Mediaster aequalis. The sequence continues at coordinate 6,564 of JAULKO010052589.1, read as the reverse complement.
AAAAGAAAAAAATGCCCCAAAAGTGACCCCCACAATTATTGTCCGCCGTTCAATTGCCAACTATTATGAACGATGTACTGGGTCGTCTAGACCAACGTCCCTGGTGCTTCTGTTTTCAAAAAATTGACCTCTTAACAAGAAAGCGGACCTCGGACCTCGGACCACAGGGGCCGGGGGCGAAATATTTTTTTCCAAACGATATCCGATATAGCCATTTTTGCGCATGCGTACTACCTTTGACTTGGCAATGTTGCACAGAAATCACTGAATATTCCTATACAAAAAATGCTCGGCTGATTTTGTAATATGTGTCTTGGGAAACTTCTTTTGCTTACATATATTTCTGTATTACATCTGAAGGAAAATTCATATAATTTGTTAAAGAAGTAATTTGAATAATTCGTTTCGTCATAGCGTTTGTACAGTATGTTGGCAACACGCCTCGAGGCGCCTCCATGTAAGACTACGGTATTACTAGTCACAGGCATTTTTATCAATGGCTACGGCTTTTCAGCGTGGCCCGACAATGGCAAAATTGGAAGCCTTAGCCACAAAAGACCCGATCCGGACATGGCTTCATACTGCTCGAGTGCAGCATACGAGCCCGTGAATAAACTAATTGGTACACCTGCAGTACTCTGTGAACATACGTCACTATGAACATCTAACAAAAGAACTACGGTGCACTAACAATGAAAGTCCATTGTTACTTGGCACTGAACCATTGTTACTTGTTCACAGTGCGTGAAACATACTCAAAAGAGAACGTCAGACAAATAAGGACAAAGGACCGGACAACACAAAGCAAGGTATGCGACAATCAAAATGAAATATTAAGTAATGTTTTCTTTAGCTGGACACACTTAAAAAAATCCTGTTAAAAAAAGACATTTTATACATCTACATTATACTTACTTAACAATATACATGTACTACGTTTAAATGAAAATTAATTCTTGGAACTTTTCAATGAATCCAGATACAACTTGGGTCCCTCATATTTAATGGTTTACCTGGGAGAAGAGGTTCAAATATTGTCTTCTACCTGAGAGATAACTCCGGAACCAATCTAGGGATACTCCTCGAATGTCACAATAAACTAGTTTCGACAATAGAATATCATGGTTAATCGTGTCAAAAGCCTTTGACAAATCGAGGATTGTGCCAAGAGTATGTTCAGAATTATCAAAAGCAGTAGAACGTTCGTCAATGAAATTAAGGATGGCGTATAATGTCGAATGCTGGGTACGAAAACCAAACTGTGAGTTAGAAAAAATATTAAATTTAGTTTAAACATTTACAATACGAGCATAAACGCATTTTTCGACAATGTTTGCATTTTGCATGGCAGACAACAAAAACATCATAAACCTAATGGAAAGTGGTTTAATTACAATGTGTCGTCCTTTTTAGTACTGCCAACTTTGATTATAGATAAAGCTTGTACATATTGGATCATTACCAATGGCGAAGATTGGAGTCTACAAGTGGGGCGGCGGGGGGGATGAACCAAACCTGCCGATCGTGGAAATTTCAAAAATTCGGGGCGGGGGGGGAGGCATTGGACATATTCTAAAACTAGCGGGCGCTGTTTAGTACACGTTGGATATAATTATCGTCCATACACGTACGTACCCGGATTTACCCCTTTTCCCAGACATTTCTACTGGAAATTTTACGTGAAATTTGCATTTCCGTATTGGTTCCTGATCTCTTCTTTAAATTTTTCTCTTTTCCGTCTGCTTTAAAAAAAAATTGGGCGGGGGGGGGGGTGATAAATCACCCATCCCCTGGAATGTACGCCCTTGATCATTACATGTTTCTAAATTGAAATTATTCGAACACAACTTTTGATAACAATTTTGTTTACATCCTTAAAGCTATAATGTAGATTTTTCCCACGTACGAATCACGAACCCTGTTCTCTGAACAAACGCTTAAAGTTTCTTTTCCCAAAACAGATAACGTCGCCCGTTTAGTTTCAAGGTTTAAAAATAAACTTTATTTATGCATGTAAAAAAACGCTCTACTCAAAACAAGTGGATTTTTTTTTTGCATTTCGTCACATCGTCAACATTTGATTGAGAGGAAGTGATAATCAGGTTATTTGAAATCTATGTGAGTTGTGAGACTACCAAAGGTTGCCGTGGTAACGACTCGAGACACTCTCGAAATCGTGGTGAAAACAAGAGTAGCAGACCGTACTGAACTATCGTTATATATTTATATGCAATAGTTTCGTTTTGAAATGATAACAATTATACCATAGATGGTGAGATATGTTGACCTTAGTTCGTCTTGAAATCATACACAAGTACCATCAGTCCATATATAGATGGCGGTATATTTTTTAAAGTCATACATAAGTTGCAGGCCTAAGATGGCGTTAAATTTTACTTTCGTCTAGAAATCGTACAAAAACGAGGGCATAGATGGCAATATACATCTTATATAATCTTAATATAAATCTTAGTAGCCATGCAATAGATAAAGTGGAAATCGTTGTTCCGTTTTTAAATCATACACAAGTACGTAGCAGGCAATAAATAACATGGGCGGAGATGCCGGGTGGGGGTGGGGATATATCCCCCCACTTTTTGGCCGGGGGGGTGGACCATAGAATCATCCCCCAGATCTGCCTTTAGCATGGAAAAAATAGGCGTCTTTTGTACAAAATGAAAAGAAAAGAAAATCAAACGAAATTCATGAGATTGATGTGTGGCCATATTTACAGGTGCGTATGGTATTACGTTTGTGAAGAGCAACCTCAAGCTCTTGCTTATTAAAAGCTTTTTTGGCTCAATCAGGACGGGGGGGGGGGGGGGGGGGGGGGGGGGGGGGCTCATTGTGCCCCCCTCCGTAATTTTCATACGCTTTGCTCTTTTTACCTGAAATTTGGGGTTATTATAAAAAGTTCGATGGGGGGCCAATGTAGCACGCCCCACTCAAAGATCGTGATATATTTACACCTTAGTTTATATGACAACCAGCTATAGGAAACCCATCCTTACTGGATACTTTTCTTTTGGAAGATCACTTTTCAGATTTCACAAGGAAGCTTAAGCTACTTAACAATGATGAGGTTGTACAGAAAACCTTCAAATTGTCGTGGCCTTTGCATGATTTAATCATAATGTCTTATCAAATATCAGGGGCGGATCCGGGGGGGGGGGTCCCTGCCCCTTGCCAATTGTTTTATTTTAATTTGTTTTAAGCCAAAGTTGGACCCCCAAAGCATAAACCCATGTGGGGTCTTATTTTGCGTGCACGGTTAAGAACAAAAAAACGGGTTAAATGGCGTCACCAACGGCGACAAATAGTACCTGCTGCTGCCCCCACCTGTCTTCCACCTAGTCCTCACCATAGGTTTGCAGTATAAGCGAAGCATCGATGTCTCACAAAAGGGTAAACTTCCTTCTTGTTTATTACATGTTGAACTCGGATTGCTCTGGAAAATAAAAGTTAAATAATTAAAAGTTGATCTCAACAACTGTCTTAAGTATAAAACAATAACTTCACTGTAATTGGAATACCAAAATTCACCATGTCCTTTATTGTGTTAACGAATCAATTGAGCTGATTTTATTTTGTGAACTGAGTCTAAATTCTCGAAGGTTCGAACTTGACATAATTATAATTGTTTTCATGCCTTACGCAACCAGTGACACATTTGATAATTAAACCTAAATGTATGTACTTGCTCAAGTTTGGTCTTATTCAACATTAGCACCATGCGAAATAAAATAAAATTAACCTAAACATGTGCACAAAACAATTACTGGTGCATCAGCATTATGTGTATTGTCTATGCTTCGCTAAGCTGGGCTTTCAAATTTTCTCCAAGACCGAAATTTTTAAACGTGTTTAATAAGTGATGAATTATGATGCAGAATCTTTGCAAATTAAAGGTGATGGTAGCCAATGAAGGCAAGGTAAACAAACATTAAAATAAAAAAACCTTCAATATGAGGTTTAGAAATGAGACCGATGACCGTTGTCGCTGTAACGTTTTGCGGGCTCACAAGAACATTAGCGTGACTTTCTAACGGCCTTTCAAATATAAAAAGAACCAGAACAGAAAATTGGCTCGGTCGTCTTTAACTATGCCTTGTGAAGCTCAGTATAAAACAAACCTGGACTTCGATGATACTTCAACTTCATTCACTTTACCTGAAAATCGGAGCGTTAAGTCTGCACGGCCCACTTTAATCAAAGCTCTTCTCAGTACTTGTTCTGCTTCCTCCACGTTCTCCTGTGTTTTATTCCAATTCCGCAACATTGTAAAACTCTGCATTATTACGTCGCCCACGTTTTCCGCTCGACATTGTTCAACATCGGCTGATGAAACCCCCAGGGAAATGGCCAACTCATCCCACTCTCTCCAATTTTCTTGCGATATTTGCAGCAACAATCTGTCATCCAGTCTTGGTCGCCCTGCAAACACACACACGTAAAGAGAATCGCTGACTCATTATCATTATGTAGCTGATATTTCTAGTGCCAAGTCTTAATCGCCCCTGTTCATCCCAAACTGTGCATTGCTCCTTCTTTGCTATTCTTATCCCCCTCCAGACAACCAACATTGAGAAGCATTGCCTCACTACGATGCTCTAGTAGCTGGCACGGAAGGTTTCGACAAATTTGTGGGTAAACTCAAAATGATAGCCAGCTCTTCACAATTTAGTTCAATCTTTTAATATACATTTATAAAAGTCTGACCTTCTGGATTTGGTTTTGCTGTAAATAAAAAGAATCAGGTATTTCACTTTGTTAAGGATCACAGTGTCCATTAAATCCCAAATTTATGTTTTTGAGTAATTCAAACATTATTTATGTGGGCAAAGTCCTGGCAAGCGCTTTTGTAAGTGCACTGCTGTTCATCAAACGTAAAAAGGCAAAAGTGCAGTGTATATCAACACGGTAACATTCTTGTGTGTTTACTCTTGAACAAAATTGCAAAAAGTCGCCGGGGAAATGGCCCTTTTCCTTCTGCTGCTTGTTATAAACTGGCACTCAATGCAATACCAAGCGGCCCAGAACACGACTGAGACGAATGAGCTTTTGTAAGCCAAGTTGCAATTGTTCTTCAGAACCCAACCCTCCCATCTTCCCCTCCATATATACACCAAAAGGGGAACCAATAATGTGATAACATTGTCACTCAACCCGCTGTCGAATATTTTCCAGTAAAACCTATGTTTGTGTGCGACCTTTTAAAGATGTACTCTCCGTGCTCTTCAACTACTGTTTTTTTTCTTCTAACGAATTTTCAAATAGTATCTTATTTTATGCCCCCGCCCTATATTGGGTGCCTGCAACCCTCCTTAAAAAACGCTTACATTCTGGGTCGCTTTCGCTCTTCTATCGAACAAAAAAGGTCCGCTCTGCGGAATCGGAATTATTGTCGGGCAGCAGATATTTCGAAATTTGTAAAGTAATTATCCGATAACGTGAGCGGATTGTTTTTCGCTCGAAGTCTTATTTGACAGTGAATAACTTTTGGATTGCTAAAAATAGCAATTGAAAAAAAAAATAGTTTTCGGGGTAAGATTCGAAATGAGCTTGAATAGTACATATTTAAAGCTTCACCAGCTTGTGTTACATTTACTCTTTTCCAGTGTTTTTTTAATTTCACCATGAATATTTACCTTTTCGTCTTCGCAGTACCGGTTCATGACTTTCTGGTTGAGGGTACAATTTAGTACTTGCTCAAGTTTGGTCTTATTCAGCATTGGCACCATGCGAAATAAATTCAAAGTAACCTAACAATGTGCACAAATTAATTACTTGCGCATCAGCATTATGTGTATTGTCTATGCTTCGCGAAGCTGAGCTTTCAAATCTTTTCGAAGACCGACATTTTAAACGTGTATAATAAGTGATGATTATGATGCAGAATCTTTGCAAATTAAAGGTGATGGTAGCCAATGAGGGCAAGGTAAACAAACATTAAAATAAAAAAAACCTTAAATATGAGCTTTAGACCGATGACCGTTGTCGCTGTAACGTTTTGCGGGCTCACAAGAACATTAGCGTGACTTTCTAACGGCCTTTCAAATATAAAAAGAACCAGAACAGAAAATTGGCTCGGTCGTCTTTAACTATGCCTTGTGAAGCTCAGTATAAAACAAACCTGGACTTCGATGATACTTCAACTTCATTCACTTTACCTGAAAATCGGAGCGTTAAGTCTGCACGGCCCACTTTAATCAAAGCTCTTCTCAGTACTTGTTCTGCTTCCTCCACGTTCTCCTGTGTTTTATTCCAATTCCGCAACATTGTAAAACTCTGCATTATTACGTCGCCCACGTTTTCCGCTCGACATTGTTCAACATCGGCTGATGAAACCCCCAGGGAAATGGCCAACTCATCCCACTCTCTCCCAATTTCTTGCGATATTTGCAGCAACAACCTGCCATCCAGTCTTCCTCGCCCTGCAAACACACACACACGTAAAGAGAATCGCTGACTCATTATCATTCAATCAATCAATCAAATGTCATTTATATAGCGCCTAAATCAAAAGTTTGCTCAAAGGCGCTGAGGCACAGAAGAAATAAAAAG
>JAULKO010052158.1:0-10758 GCA_032356045.1 Mediaster aequalis | reverse complement strand
CTCTCAATCCCCTCTGCATGTGCAGCATGACCAAGCAGTAAAACTATTGAAATCCTGAATCCATCAAAATCTCCCATCTGCTCATAATATGGAGGTATCCTGAATCCGCCGAAATCCTCCAAAACAAGGGGATGGGTTTTGATGGATTCAGGGTGGTTAGGGTTAAAGTGGAGACTGCACTGTAGACTTACCTTTGCCTTCTTTCAACGCCACGGGTAGCGGCTTGTAGTTGTGCGCCCCATATCGGTCTTCTCGGTCAAACACCTGCTGAGATGTCACAGCTGCCCCTCTTTGTAACCTGACAGATACTGCTGAGGTAGTCTGAAGGAGACGGCTACACAGTCTGAACATACTGGCGTTACACGTATAAACTCAATGGACTGAAATACTAAAGGGAAAATTACGACTGTCAATAGTGCGACTGTGCGAGTGCACAAAATACATCACTGACATAGCAGAGAAAATTGGGAAAGGTCTCGAAAGTAAACAGCAAAATACAGTGTCGCATCGTGTTACAAATGGCCCAACAAGCAAGACTAGAACTCGGTGAACTTAACTATGTGTATTAAATATAAGAATCAACTAAATTTTATGAATAGGACCTAAATGTAAACCCACATGAAATTTTGGGATGTTCTCCGTAGGGGCTATACAAAAAAATGACATGCTTTTCTTCTGTCACATGGTGTAATAAACAGGGGCCACAAGTTATGTACATGTACATATTTTGCAATAAAACCACTTCAACACCAGCACCTCAACTTGAACCAGTCTGGTTCTTTCTGTACATGAGCCACAATGTACCGTACATGCAGTCAAAAGGCATATGCGTACATGGTCAAAGTTGTGCATCCACCATTTATTTACGAACCGGCGTACTGCTTGTCGGTACTGCCTGGTATCCAGAACAGGTTTTCTCCATGAAATACTACAATATTGACAAGTGATTCACAAATGGTTGGTGAACAACTTCAGCCACATTTGCATATTTTGACTGCATACATGCAGTGCATGGCGAAATGTACTAGGCGGAAAGAATTCCATATCTCACCGCCACTTGTTTCCCCTTAATATGACTTGATAACTACCAAGAAGTGTAAATCTGATGAAAAAACACCCATTTATTTTAGGAGGAGTGAGAAAATTTAAAGTTTTTCTTTGAAAATACTTAGACTTTTTCAGTCATGGCCCGTAGACTTTGTACACAAGGTCTAAGGTGGCTGTGAGATATGGAATTCTTTCCCTGTAGGCTACTGATCCCACACTCAATCCTTGGCTCGAGTGTAGGCCCTGCATCAAGGGCGTAGATTCCGGGGAGGATAGACGGAAAAGAGGAAAATTTAAAGATGAGTCCAGGAGCCAATACATGCAAATTCCACGTAAAATTTCCAGTAGAAATGTCGGAAAGAGGGGTAAATGCAGGTATGTACATGTATGTGTATATATGTACAATAATTGTAGCCAACCTGTAATAAACAGCGCCCGCTAGTGTTAGAAAATGTCCAATCCCCCCCCCCCCCACCTTCAAAATGTCCACGATCGGCAGAGGTTCAGGAATTTCATCCCCCCCCCCCCCCCCACATGTTAGACTTGAATCAACACCATTGCCCTGCACAGTGTTACAACCAGTGCAGCGTTGTGCTGGGTCATGCACAAAAAACAACTCATCATTTGATGATCAGCGATACTTTCATTCAAGAAAACAAGGAAACCAGGAACAGCCATACACTTACAGCGTCAAATTTTGTTGGCAATGGCGCAGCCATGGGCGCGGGAGAGAGTTGGGAAGGGATTAAACACCTTTCCGAAATCAGATCTGGGGGCCCTGGAAAATATCTGCCATAATTTGTTATTACACATGTCATAAAGTCAATGACCAGACATGCCAGACTGCCAGATGACTCTTGCCATGCCAATCATCAGATCATGACTTCTTGACTCTTGTCAATAATCGGTTTGGGCATGTTTGGTCAATCGACTCCATTGATCCAAATGTATACTCTACATACTAAAATAAGAAAATGTGCCAAAATTCCCAACAAATTCCGCTATGTTTACTTACTAATTTAACATGTCACAACGACACCACACAGCAACGTTCAATATCAATTCCACGTTGCAAGCCGCCTTGATCTGTTTCTGGCTCACTGCATACGTAACACGTCTGGGTGCACGACGACAAGTTCTTTCACGGTATGCAACCGTAGAGGGCGCTATATATCTTGGCGCGACGCGACATCGGCGAAGTTTGTACAAACAACTGAGAGTATCATTGTGATGAATACACTTTGAACAAATAATGCCCTTTAAATTAAAGTTTTAAGTACAACTTGAACGGAGTACTAGAGACTAATGTAGGCGCGGCAGAGTCACGACGCCCCCCCCCCCAACAAAAGTTTTGGGTTGGCGGGGGGGGGGGCAGTTCTTGATGAGGAGCTGATGAATTTCAGAATTGTTTGCAACATTTCCGATAACTTTAAAACTCAATTCGGGCGGGCTAACCAATTATTTAATTTAATGTAGGTTTACGCCTATGTCCAACAGAGTGAAGATGGCGTTTGTGCAAATAATTTGCATCAATCAATTTCGCTTTCGTTCCTATACCAGTGCTTGAGCTCATGCCACTTCCTGGTTAAGAAATCAAGAAAATAGGCATAAGTTTCTTTCATTATTTCTTTCTTATTAATTTGGAGACGTTCCCCGCGCGCTCAGCCCCAGGCGCGGTTCTAGAGCCATTTTTTTATGGGGGCTAGACCCTTCGCACGCGACGTCACCTTCTAACTTTCGCTAACTGCTCTTTCACTTTGGGAGTCGAAAAACAACCTATATTCCAGCTTTGGTTTTGTTGCTTTTTGGGGGGAGGGGAGGGGCTAGACAAAATCCCCCCCCCCGTAAAACCGCGCCTGCTCAGCCCCCCTTAATTTTGATCGTTGTCCATTCCCATCCTAGTACTTGCGATCATTATAGAGGTAAAACATCCGTCGGTCAGCATAGCCATGTATATAATGCTCCTCGGGCAACTTTGAAACTGTTCATGGCTTAATTAATAATGGTCCAATCTATCGATCCCTCATAACGCACCCAGTGGCGCACCCAAGGGGGGGGGGGGCTCGGGGGGCTTGAGCGCCCCCCCCAAGAGCTTGTCGAATTTTTTTTTTGTATTACATTTTTTTTTTTTTTTAGTCGCACGAATTGTCGGCGGCAGTACTATGTGGCGTATTTTCGGGTAGTTTAATGCAGGGTCTAATTTGCGCGACCAAAGTCAAAAGAGTCTCCTATCCCCCCCCCCCCTCCCGCTTTTCGAATTTATTTTCCGGGCCTAAAAAAATTCGGAGCAATATTTTTTGACACATTTTGGAAAATCTTTGACATTTTTTTTGGAGCCCCCCCCCCCCGAAAGTCCAATCCTGGGTGCGCCACTGAACGCACCTGACAAACCGTGCACTTTGTGGTTGTCTAGTCTCTGTGTCTGCTGTCCCTGTCTGGTCTGGTCTGGTCTGGTCTGGTCTGGTCTGGTCTGGTCTGGTCTGGTCTGGTCTGGTCTGGTCTGGTCTGGTCTAATAGTGTACAGTTGTACAAGCTGTTTTTTGGTATGCCAAAATGGTTCAAGACCCCTCCGTCCTTGTGTGGTTGACTTGGGGCATATAGTAGGGGCGTAAATCGGTCTCCACAAGTGGGTGGTGGGGGGGAATGATCAAGAATTTTCCCCCAAAAATCACCATCTAAAAGTTACCCCAAATCAAGAACTTGCAGACTCTCTTCAAAAAGACATACCATGTACGTATATAAGCAGCTGTGAACATGGTCGCACAGCAACCAACGACACTATGATTTTGCATTTTGTTTAGCAAAAGACGCCTAGTTTTTTTTGTCACGGTACAGAAAAGCCTGGGGGTGATTCTATGTACTACCCCGGCCTCAACATGGGGGGGGGATATATATTCACCTATCTCCGGGATTTACGCCCATGCACTGATGCTACATTGAGCTAGCTCAAATAAAAAATATGGGCCTACAATTTTTATTCAGGGACAGAAAAAAAGGGGGGGGATATGATGCCCCTCCCACTTAAAAAGGGGAGGGGGACCATGTCCCGCCCCCCACCATCTACCACTGATCCATGCCTATGGGGCATAGTGGCGCTGCTGCTGCAATAAGTGGCCGAGTTTTTGAATGAGCTATGTATGCATAGTGTCATAGCTATTTAGTACAGCGAAGCACGAGTTATTCAAATATTCTCCTACATAATTTCCCAGACTCTGATACGCCGAGTTTTACAATAAATCATCATTTTATTGTATTCGTGAAATCCTGTGTCCGGGACCTTATTTCAAGAGAGTACAACCACTGATTCCAAGCGGCGGTATATTTCCGCCTCGGACCCGAGGAATAATCGCAGGTTCAGGGAAAAGTTGCAAAAACCACAACAATACTGTACGCCACAGGCAATATTCCAGATGCAGTACTTGTAAAAATCTTTTTTTAATTCATTGTCTTGAATAACTTTCTCAGTAACTCAACATAGTAGATGATGGCTCTATAACATGAATATGAGAGTTGATATGCTTTGAGAAATCTAACTATAGTGATTCTCTCAAAAAATCATGTGTGGATATTATGTAACTGATAACATAAGGCTTAAAACAAAATTGTGAGATAAACAAGTTATTAGTTGTATTATTTCTGATGTCCAATATTTGATCAAAACATCATTTTCCAATACATACATGTCACCGTCAGTCACATGGTAGAACTTCAAAAATGATTTCGGACAGATTGAAACAAAAACAACTGAACTACAGTCAATGGTACTGTTGATAAGACTTGCAATGATAGATGTACTGTTGGCATTACTCCAAGTCCATCCCAACTGACTGGGTACACTGCATAAGTCACATCCACTGATTTTGTCTGGAATCTTTGCTACACAATCAGCCTTTTTGCTTGTGTTATATACATGTACAGTATTAAGATTTCATCACAGTTTGCGAATTTATTCGTTTTCAGAATTCACATATCTAGTCAAACAAGAAGAGAAATTCAGTTTTATGCAATTTGTTTCACAAATGTTGAACTTACAATGACTAAACAATTAGAAATTTATATTATTATAGTTTCAAACTATTACAGGTAAACGTCTACAAAGGTACACAGAATCACCACTATCCAATATAGATCAACCCCCGTGCGTGTGTGATAAGCCGTTTCGCGGATACCGCCATCTTTGATTGCGATCGGGATTACGCACTAACTCAAGGGGGAACGTGGAGAATACGCGTTCGAGCTGATAGTACAAAAGGCATGGAGGGGTAGGAGCTGTTCTGAAAAATCTTGATTTTTTTTCATTGACAAGACAAAATTAACCAATGCAGAGTTGCCAAAATGGATAGAGGAGACCTTTGCGCTACTTTTGAATATATCACCGATGATAACAAGTCTCACATGCCAGTGTAGCAACCTCGAAAAAAAAAACAACGAAATGACTGGTCACGTGACCATCGGTATCCAGTAAAATCGTTCCGAAATCGGATCACGTGACCAGTAATTTGTTGTGGTTTTTTTCGTTTAGAGGTCGCTGCACTGGCATGTTGGACTTTTTATCATCGCTGATATATTCAAAAATAGCGCAAATGTCTCCTCTATCCATTTTGGCAACTCTGCATTGGTTATCTTTTTCTTGTCAATGAAAAAAAAAATCAAGATTTTTCATAGCAGCTCCTACCCCTCCATGCCTTTTGTACTGTAGCTCGGACGCGTACTCTCCGCGTGCCCCTTGAGCGATTGCGTAATCGCGATTTCAATCAAAGATGGCGGTGTCCGCGAAACGGCTTATGGAAACAAACGTCCACCTCAAATCTTCTGTATTTTTATATCGACAATAATTGCAGCGTTGCTTGAAAACGGTATAAGATACGGATTTTAACCTTAGTACAAACATAAATCCCGATGCCAAGATGTTTACGTTTTGTGACGTTACGATGATGTCACCGGGTGTCAAATTGCGAACAATTAAAGTGGACCTACTTTACAATTCATAACAAACATCGCAGTAAACCGGCATTGATTCTTGACTCTCGCGCATGACAGATGAAACATGCTCAATTTGTCTACAGACATGACCTTCACTCCCTGGTTATCGGAAGTTGAAGTTTACTCAGTTATAACAGCTGAACAGCATTTGCAGGAATCTAACACTGTGAAACCCTTGGATGTGATTTTCTTTTCCAAAAAATGGACAGCGGGATTAGGTGGATGTGATTTTAACGAAGGGCGTCCAAAATCACATCCTGCTCCATTCAGGATTACATGTGAAGCCTGAAAACTATTGTCCCACCATGACAAAGAGTACATTGTGACTTCTGGGTTTAACAGCTCAAACCCCGTTGTGATTCCGGGTTCGGGCTGTGATTTTGGACGCCCTTTGTTAAAATCATATCCACCTAATCCTCCTTCCATTTTGAATAGAAAATCACATCCAGGGGTTTCACAGTGTAAATAACACACAGTATAGGCCTAGACGAATTTCACATTAACATGGCAGCCGGGGCCCGAGGCTCTCATTGCTAAGCCATTGTTAAGACGATGAGACATTTCCTCGTTAATCCTCGCAACAAAGAGAGCCCAGACGCCCTCGCTTTGGATGCTAATTTGAAATTCCTATATATGATACGATCTTAAAACTTTGTACCAGCCTTTGTGGGTCACATTTTGAAGCAAAATAATATTCTCATGAACCATAAGAATTCAATCTTGATATTCCATACACACTATACAAATCGACAAACTAAACATTGTATATGTTGATACTGCGCACAAATAACCATTACTTGCGGGGCTACCGAAAGTGCTACAACTAATAGAATAGGACATGGGAATTGTGTTGAGACAGATGTGTACTGATAACAATTAAACAAATGCTTTGTCAAATAAGGCACTCCTTCTCAAAAGAGCATATAAGAACAGTACAAAAATCAATCCTTTAAAATCACCCATCAACAAAGTTTTGAAGAAACATTGGCCACTAACATTGTCAAAAGAAGCTGTTAAATATGAAAATCAAGTAAAAGGTTGAACCTACTCTGGGAAAACGTAGAAAGGTGTGATACATATTTGTACACAAAGCTTTGGAGACACTGCTGTTGTGCCTTGGATGACATCACGCTTTGGCTCATGAATATGGAAATTTTCATTAGCATAAAAACCAACGTTTTGAAATTTCTTCCTTGTTACTCCTTCGAAGGAGGTGGAAAGTCATAGTACCTTGGCAAGAAAGCTGTCTGCCATGTATTCAAGTCATAACAATCCCATTGCATGGTTCCTTTAATTCATCTAAAACAAATTGTCTTCACTAGGCCCTGTCACGGGGAACTGATATAATTTTTCACTGACAACTTGTGTTTGCAAATTTGTTACAATGAGGTACATTAACTTTGCAACGTCATGGAAAATTACTCAATCAAATCAACTGGGGTATACTAGATTTCAACTCAAGTACCAGATTTCATTCTAAGTTATTTTGCACCCGACATACAACTTTAATGCGTCTAATACACCAGAAGTATCAAATATTCATTTCATCTCTAAAATGTCAGTTTGTAATTTCAAGAATAATATTTAACTATTTTCCAACAATGCCATACTATTTTTCTAACAATGCCATACTATTCTCTAACAATGCCATACTAATTTCTAACATTGCCATACTACTTTCTAACAATGCCATACTATTTTCTAACAATGCCATACTATTTTCTAACAATGCCATACTATTTTCTAACAATGTTAAGCAACATTCCATTGTAGAGTGTTTATGTCGTTTTCACAAAACAGGTCATCATGTGAAGGGTAAGGTTTAGTAAATCTGCTCCATTTAAAACCAGTCGGTGTAACAATAGAGACTACGTGAAATGCAGTCGGCGAATGTCTTGTAATTATTCGAGATCAAAATTAAATACGCATGTTCCCTGCCATTTATATATGAGTGGCAATAACCGTTAAATGTAGCGTAATTTCCGCAGTTTTCGAAACAACCCAATGATTGTCTGGATATTAAATGCATCGTCAAATTCACTACTTAGCTCTAATAAAAATCATCTGTTCATTTCTTACTTAGGAACGTGAACCACTGTCCTCAATAAAGTTTAAATCATTAAGGGCTCTTTGTCATTCTTCTGAAATTTGAAACGACTACACATTTTTTCAAAGGTATAGAATGTCGAATGAAGCCATCAGTTCTGCTGATTTAATAAATTTACCTATATACAGGCCCGTATAGCGGGGGAGGGGGAGGTCGGACGACTCCCCCCCCCCCTTCCCCTTGGCTGTGGTATGTTTGTTGTTTGTTTTTATTTAAGGTCCATTTGGCCGATATTGAAGAAGCACCACACCAGGGACGTCGCTATTGACGCCCCATAACAGCTGGCAATTGAACGGCGCCCTCGGGGTCAAAAAGAGCCTCAGCCCCCCACCCCCCCCTCCGCTTTTCAAATTAATTTTCGGACGGGAATTGTTTTGGGGTTCACTTTTTGGCCATAATTGTTTTGTTCTGTTTTGTTTTTCCAACGCACACAGGCAAAAGGTCCGCTTTCCCCCGTAACGACACCCCCCCCCCCTTCTTCAAAGTCTGGCTACGGGCCTGATATAAAAAAATCCTAACACGTTAATTGTTAACTACGAATTTTCATTTTGGCATTTTTAAAGATAAAATAGCAGTATGTGGATACTTTTCAGCAAAAATTAAAAATCTTGGCTGAAAATGATTTACCCGATAGCTGCAATATTAATTGGCCCCAGATAAGACACAGATGCAAAACCATGTGTAACGTTTCACTAGAAAATGAAAAAATTAACATTCGTAGTTAAAACTGAACGTGTTCTCGCCACGTGTTGGATGATTATGATGTACAGCAAGCACATGGGCTTTATGGACGGTCCTTCCTTGGCACCACGCGCACGAAAACGTTGTCTGGTTCAAGCATTGTCATCTTCTTGAACCCCAGTGGGATCTATTTGGAGGAAGAAAAAAAACGGAAATCACTTTGTTCTCAAATCGGAGCAACCAGTGATAAGATCAGTTCTGTTGTCCTGGTAAAGCCTTAGTAAACATTCTGACGACAATAAACGCGACCGACCGAGCGACCGACCCACCGGCCCACCCTGCCAGCTACCACTTCGTCCCCCATTATATTTCAGGAGTTTAGGGGTTAAAGACCGTAGAAATGGTCCCCAGACTTCCCACCCCACGCAAGAACCGACTTACCGGTGTTTCGGGGCATACTTCAAATCGATATTTCTGCAATATTCGGATCAGGGCGACTTTAGCAAGAAGGGTGACGAAATTCGTGGCGATACAACTGCGTGGACCAGCGCTGAACACAATCCATCCGATGGGGTTTATAGAGTCCTTGTTCTCTGGGCTAAACCTGCAATCGTGTCACATCAATTGCTTTATATCTTATGTAAGGAAGTGTAGAAGGGCAACGTGGAGAAAAATTTTCGCCGACTATTTCGCCGCGGCGAGTTACTATCTGGTCCCGTCCCGCCCCGTGCCCGTGCCGTCCCGCCCCGTGCCCGTCCCGTCCTTTCAAAAACACACGAAAAGAATACTTGGCAGTCCAATCCAAATCCAATTTTACCCCATCCCAACCCACTTTAAACTATCCCACACACCCCTATCTATGCTATACAGGTATCACAAGCCCTAAGTTCCCCAATCATGTTTCTGAATAACTGAAAAAATAATGCATGAATTTAACAAAATCCCAAATGCAAATGATAGAGGGCACTCTTCTGCCCATCTTGTGGTGAAATGAATCATTTCACCACAAGATGGGCAGAAGAGTGCCCTCTATCATTTGCATTTGGGATTTTGTTAATGCATTATTTTTTCAGTTATTCAGAAACATGATGGGGGAACTTAGGACTACTGTGATACCTTTACAGTAAGTCGCCGCGACGAGATAGTAAGTCGCCGCGACGAGATAGTAAGTCCCCGCGGCGAGATAGTAAGTCCCCGCGGCGAGATAGTAAATCCCCGCGGCGAGATAGTAAGTCGCCGCGGCGAGATAATAAGTCCCCGCGGCGAGATAGTAAGTCGCCGCGACGAGATAGTAAATCCCCGCGGCGAGATAGTAAGTCCCCGCGGCGAGATAGTAAGTCGTCGCAGCGAGATAGTAAGTCCCCGCCAGGGGCGTCGCTGGGGGGGGTGGGGGGGTGACACCCCCATTCGCCGTTTTTATCGGCAAAATCGTGTTGCTGTCGGCAAAAAGAGGAAATGGCAAAATGTTGTTGCTGTAGGCATGGAAAAAAGGCAGGCCCCCTTGTGGTCGAGTGCATCAGCATCGTGCATAATAGTAATTTGAATGGCGCCCTCATCGTCAAAAATACCAAATTGATAATCTCATTCACCTTTCGGGGTCGAATTTCTCCGGATCTGACCAGATGTCCTTATCATGTTGAATGGGATAAAATGGGATGGTCACTTGTGTCCCTTTTTTCAGGGTGTACTTGCCATATGTCACAGTCTCGTCGCAAACACGGGTCGATCTATTGGTAAAGAAAATAATGACATTATAAGAAACGAGCGCCTTTATTATCTCGTGGAGAAGGCTTATGTTTTTCTTCACATTTCTCTACCGATTTGGTAGAGAAATTATCATGCATAATGCATTATATGTTGTGAATATTGACCAATACAAATGTAGAATTACTCGCATCTGTTTAGACTATGTGACGTCACACGCGCTCACGAAGAAAATG
>JAULKO010051940.1:0-10760 GCA_032356045.1 Mediaster aequalis | reverse complement strand
ACATCTAACAAAAGAAATACGGTGCACTAACAATGAAAGGCCATTGTTACTTGGCACTGAATCCATTGTTACTTGTTTACAGTGCCAGTCAGGAAAAATATTGAGGTCAGGTGAACTTTTTTCCTTTTCCTCTTCACGTTTTATTTCTCTTTTTGAAAAACAAAGAGGTGGGCACACTGAACACGTTTGTTTTACTTGCACCACTGCTGCAGCTAAGGAGTCTTTATACAATGACTGCGCGGAATGTATAATTTACTACATGATCGAACAACTAATTGCAATTGTGGCTTTAATCATACCTGCAGAAATGGAGAATAATTATAATGTCCATTCCGAATATTAGAGACCTTGTGAGTCGTTATTAATATAGTGTGTGAAACCATGTTATGTTTAACTGCTGGAGGGACTGAAGGACAGTTTCGGTCGGTAAGTTTGATGTAAGTGTTTTGTAAGATCAGTGCACTTTGCTTCTGTAAAATATCTGAAATAAAAAACAGATCCATATTCCGGTGTGGAAAGAGTGAATAACTAATTGATTAAGCTGCACAATGTATCGGTTTTCCCGATGATGTTTATGAAAAGGCAAATGTAACAATGATAATATTAAACAGCTTTCAATATCGACACTTTTTTAAAGTAAACGTTCTAAAATTTCAATAAAAGAGTAAATGACCCGCCTTCAATATAACAAAAAAATATTTGCAAGGGGCACTCTAAGCTGTCGAAGCTTGGCTGTTGATTGCAATATACATCAACCTGCTTTCATCGTTAGATATGATTGAAAATTTGCCACAAACAAATAGTCTATCCCGGGCAACCTACTGCATATATGTTAATTGATCTTGTTTATAACTGAAGGAACCACAAACGCACAACTCACTGTTCAGGCTTTTTGATATCACTCCTCTTAAAAGTGTCTTACTCGCCCCTTTAGTTTATAAAGTTCCTTAAAAATGTACTGATCTGAATAAAGATGACCGCTGGAGTAGACAATACTGATTGCCCAACAAACTTTCAAAACATCACAAAGCGTTTGTTCGGAGTATTTGTGTGACAAGCGACATGTCGAGTGAGGAACTCGGCCGACAAAATGGGAAGAAATATTTTTAGCGCGTAAATTAACACACAGTTATACAATGTGGGTACTTTGCACGATGAGTAGACAAGCGAAGTAAACACGGACGAGAGTATAAAAACAACTCGCACAAGTGCATAAGCATCACTTGCTTGCATGCCCTGTGCAGAGTGAAACGTGCCCCCAACTCCTTTATTTAAAAAAAAAAATTCCTTTTTGCTGTTGTTATATATCATTATGTTTGAAATTGCGTGCGAAAGGTGAGTGAAACCGCTATTACGTTGACACAGGTACATAGCATTTTTAAAACTGTATGAAAAAACCCACCACCCCTTTCCCCGGGCCCGACAAAAAAAGGATATTCAACTGATTACCCAGGCCAGAGCTGAGAATGGACGAGTCATAATGTACACGGATTTACATGATTTACGAAAGCGTAATTTGTACAGCTGGTACATTTTTAATGGGCTTTTCCTGCACGTACACTGGCCGTTTGGAAGATCTTTGAACCATCCTCATTTGCATACAATAATTAAATCATTTGCCTTGTATTGTTTTTTGGGGACACTATACACAGTCTATTGCTGACTTTGATTACCATTCCTGCATACTAATAAATTCATAATTCTTATGCCGAGGAATTTATTTGAATATGTAAATCACATGGTATTTGAAAGAGTCAATATGGTAGTTGAATTGTCGTATAACCTTGCAATGGGCAACAGTTTTTGCCAACACAAGTATTGAAGCTTGAATGTCAAAACATTCTGGTGTACTGAATAAAATCAAAGGAAATTTCATTCCAAGCACGGAATTACGTATACTTTGTACCCTAACAATTATGTTGCACTTTTAAGTTTCCGTTCCTATACTCAGCAAATTGTAATTCAGTTAGGTTTTAAAACTGTGAACGTTCCTCCACAAACAAGAAGGCCATTTTTGTCCGAGTGGTGATGAAACAAATTAACACATGCAAGCAATTGCTAATCGGTTCAACCGTTTGTGACGCACATTGTGAATAAGTTTACATTTCATTTCAAAACGGTCGCTCTTGTAGAGCACGTTAGGCATTGCCAGCATGATACACAGTAACAAGATACCAATGTGGTATTATCCTATACTTCACCTCTCTTAATTGTTTTCACAATCAGTGAAAATTGTGAAAATAATAAATAGCTCATGACCTAAGGATTCGGTACTTGGATAGAATAAGACACAACATATAACGATACACAGGCTTGAAGAAGACCAATATCCGCGACTATGAGCTTCATATATAAATATACATTATGAGGAAAAAAAACACAAACACAAAAACAAACAATTGAACCAGTTGTCTGAAGAAATGATAAAGTAACTGTCGAACAGCAGCAAGACTATATACTGCATTTGTGGATAGAGTGTTAGGGAAACTGTAATATTCAAAGCATGTTATTTTTCATTGTAAAACACTTGCTACAGAAAAAAAGATATACCAGCTGCATTCAAGGTACGTCGATAAACTCAATATAGCGATTGTGTATTCAACTTGTAATGTCTGAAAGCAGGTCAGACAAGCCAAAGCAAACAGCGAATTGTCCAGTTTGCTTGTTAAGTGAGACAAACGTGTACACGGCACAACCCATAGCCTAGGGATTATTACGGTTCTGGAATCAACAACACTCTCTATCTCCTACAAACACTGATTACATGTACCGGCTTGGGGATAATAAAAGCCCGGCAACGAAGTGATCGACTGACATGGTCTTATGCAAACTAGTTCTAAATGAATATAAGAAAAGGTTCAGCTTTTGAGACTTAGACAGGACGAAAGTATGACAAAACACTGTCCATCAAATAAATCACTCCATGAATACCGTATCTTGCCCTTGTTGTTCTTGATCCATACGTGGCGACAGACTTATAAAATGTCCATGTAGAGCCACAGGAGAGGGACGAGTGGTCATTGCCTAATTAATGGTGGGTCTCAGCCTATTTATAGTCAATGATTTGGTTTTTGAAGCTGCTGATGGAAGCTGTGTTAAACCATTCAGTTAAACCGTAATTGTGTTCAATTTGAGAACTTCAAACGAGTTACGATTTTGCGGCAAGTGTTTTCTGTTTTGTTCTGTGGGCAAAATGACGTCTGTGCAGGCTCATAAACTCCGTTTCTTCAGTCCTAGGGGTCGTAGGCCTTGCCACCTGTATTTCTAGTTTCAATTATTTTGTTTCGATCCAGAGCATAGCAGAGGGTCCATATACGGAGTAGCAAGCAACCCTGCGGGAGTGGATTACCCCTAGTAAGGCATATCGACTCCAAGTAAAAGAAACATATCTAAGGCAGTGACGCTCCCGCCGTTTTAAAATCAATAATCTGAAGAAGCTGAGGTATGATTTAAATGTCTAAAACCGGTCGGTTTAATATACATACCTGTTTAAACGAGTTTTTAAAGCTTGTACGTACCTATTCGGACGGTTGCTGGTAGACTCATGACTGCTGGAAGGGAGCATATCCATAGAAAAGAGCCAACTCGGCAGATATCCATGATGGAAGGGTTCATTTCTCACAGATTCAGGATTATAACGGTGCGTTAAATCGGCCACAATTATGGCAATCGTCTATTGTAGTTTTGAGATGCGGTCGGTGCGTGAAGCTCTGTTCACTTATATTCCGAGTTCAGTTCGAGCGTTATTCCTCTGTGGACTTGCGTAGATTCACACAGCCAGATGCGCGTGCGAACTCCATGGAGCGGATAAACCTTGCTATCGTACCCCGAAAGCACGGTCACTGTATTCGCCCTGTCAGATGCCGGCAGCAGTCCGTGTGATACGCGCCGATGTCCCGTGCGCAGTCCTGTGCAAATTAACAAAATCTATCTGTCAGTGTTCGCTACGAGCGGTGCTCTTCTACATGTAATGAATGAACAGCTAATGTAGTAGGATTTGGCATACGCTAGCTACGATCAGCCCAGCAATGAGACTCCCTAGCTGTTGAATAAAAGGTTCGATCTGATTGGTTAATGCGCTGACGCGGACAATGCTGGCTGCGTAAGGATGTCACTGGAAGAGACAACAATATTATTTGCGAGCGGCAACATAAATAAATAACTTACTGTGGTGAAATGAAACTATTTGCTCAGTAACTCGAGTGAGAAAGCATTCGTTTGTAACTAATGCTGGGCAATGAAATAAGGGAAGGGAACTTGATTTTTTTTCGGCGTTGGTAGGATGCAATGTATCCAAACTTAAGATTATAGGCAGTTTCTCTAGAAACACTCAAAGAGCTATAGAGTACCAAACATCCTGTTGTGAGATACCTAACTACCAGTCATGTTCGTCTCATCCTAGCATACATGGATTCATTGAAATGGAGTTGACAGTAGAAATTGTCGGTTTGAGCGAGGAAATTCATCACGGATAAACGATTCTGAAATTATTCGTCTTGCTTCACACATTGACCAGTATCCTTATGCGATAGAGCATGTAAACTTCATCGATATTTCTTATGATGCGTGTTTCTAGTAGGCAATGCAGAGGAGTGTGGGTCTGGAACTGGTTGAGAGAGGGGTACACACCTTAACACACATGGTCAGCTGGACCCAGGTGGCTCAGTAAAATTATCTGAAATATTCATTCAACGACCGGGTGTTTCTTGGGGTCCGGCCAGGCAATTACGCTGTCCGCCAGGGCCATACATGGTCATCGGGCCAGGGGCCACTTTAGTTCCTGCGAATTCGAAATAATACAATTTGGAGGTATTTATTATTTATCGTCCTACACCAGCAAACAACAAAACTATTTACATACTCCCTATCTAACTCTAAAGCAAGAGTGGAATGACAAGTCATCAGACACGGCGGGGGAGGGGATGCATGGGTGCACTGTGCTTGGGTATGCCCCCATTAGTTCCACGATACTGGTTCACGGTACTCCTGGAAAATATTCATGCATGAAGAAAAACTCCCTCAGCGAGTAAACGTCATGAATATTTAATTCAGTATACAATGACGAAGAAAGTTGGCGCGGGAGCTAATTGACTGTCGCTTTGTCTTATAATTACACTGTGTGTACAGTGAATGAAGCAAATACCGTACAGCCGGTTACCGAAATAACCAATATGTTTCTGTTTGACTTGTCCAACGAGTTTAGCAAATCCAGTCAAAAGCCTGTGTATACGGTACACATAAGCAATATTTACTTGCGCATGTTGGGAAATCATATATTGACAGGTTTGTCGAGTTGGATCGAAAATATCTGAATATTCGAAGCAACAATCGTGCAATGCAATGATGTACACAGCAAAGTCATCCAGGGATATTAAAAGAATGGGGAATTGCAAACGCAACTCTGAACTGACCTTAACGATCATTTTAAGACGTGAATTATGTTGATAATTTACAATAATCGAGTTGAGACAAATCATACAATATCCATATACATGTGAATGGCAGCTCACTCATTCCTCCTCGAAAGTGCACCCTAAAGAATATGTCCATTATATGTTTGTAATTACTTGTGTTGCTTTAGTTGTTGGCGTGATTTTTTTATAAAGATGGTTTTGATAGTGGTGATGGCTGTAATGGCGGTGACGGCGGTGACGGCGGTGACGGCGGTGACGGCGGTGACGGTGGTGACGACGACGACGAACCACGGTGCAGAATTTACTGCTCCTGGTCCAATTTGTTGTGAAGTTAATGGTGATGACTGTCCTGAATATAAGACTGTTGGGAGCGATGAAGCTGACGGTGACATTCATAAGCTGAGGATGTTGCCAATTGTTAATGTTAGGTGTGAGGCGGCGGTGGTAATAATGGTGGTGCTTGGTGGTGATGGAAGTAGTTCAGTTGCCGGTGAAAGGCTGGATGCGTTGACGAGAGTTGACCAGGTAAACGTGACATGTTAAAAATGGCAACGATAGTATAGTCGGTGACGATGGTATAGTTGATGAAGTTGATTATTGTAATGAGGATGATGGGAGCTATCACTGTTATGTTGGTTAGGGTTCGTCAAGACATTTATAAAGCAACCCAAGGATGGCTTATTTTTGTTCAAGGGACAACTATCCTTGCTGTGCACGATGGTGTGCAAACCCAATTATAATTTTAGGAGTTGGGGAAGCATTATGCAGAGACACGAAGTTCGATGGCTTGCGTGACGTGAGTGAGCGTTAATCCGCTTCAAATAACGTTAACAAAGACTATATAGTCATCACTATGGCGAGAATCTTCAGTGTCCATCTGGGGTCAATGCACGCCAATTATTACTTGAGGGCTAATTCAGGGAATTATGCTTATTCCATCCCATACTCCCAAGGGTGAAATGATTTTAGAGACACTTCATGTAAGGGAATTATAATATACTCTTAAGGGCAACGTGGGGGAATGACAAGGACACATTCGCAGGATTGTAGGCATGTCCAGTCTAAAACGTACACTGACTCACATTAAGTTGAAACTGGCACGTGTGCTTTTGATACATGGACCCGGACGACCGTTTCATGCACCTGTGAAATATTTCAACATTTTCAGAATGCGGTGGCGAATGATAAACTTGGTACGCAGCTTATTTAGGGTAGCACGTTCCAAAGACAAACGCACAAACGACTATTGCATGTTCCCCTGCGTATTTTTTTCAACCAGATGTACACCCAACGGTTTTTCAACCGTTGGGTGTATTTGCATGTATCCAGTCGCCACCAAACATTTAACGAGGTGGCGTATAATGAGGTCTATCGTGTGATTCATTTAACAGTATTAATTAAACAGTAATTATAGGTTAGTGATTTATTACATCAATTACACAGATAGATAATAGCTTATCGCCAAGTCATCTGTGTTACATAATGGTCATACAAGTCTGCGTCGTGGTGTACTGTAATTAATGAAGTCGGTTGATTCAATATTAAACTGTGTGTTAAAGTCACCAATCTTCAGCTTAGTAATGCAAGGGTTTTTTCTCATCAGGGAGCCAATTTTAGAAAGCAGATACTTCCTATAGCATTTTCCTCTACAGAGAATGAACCGATGTCTTCGATTAATATGGCACAAGTGGTTGTTTCGAATAGCAACTAAAATCAAGATTCCTGACAAGGAAAGAAAAAAATACTCTCTGCCTAAATTTCGAAACAATTTTAGAGCGGCGTGTAGTGGATGATCAACCCTCAAATTGTTGACTTATCATGGGACGATAAAGACACGTGAAAATCTTGCAAAAATAAACACTTTTGTATGGACCAGAGTCAATCTGTACTATTTTGTTCAAAGCTGTTATAGATCCTTGAAGCATAGTTATAAAAACCGGCCTTCGAAAACATTATATACGTAAAAGTTATCTGATCAAGTTCGGGCCGTGCTAATTTGTGTCTATATTCTTAATACTGAATTTATTTATGTTACAACATCTATCCCCGTAAAGTTCTTTAATGAAGATCAAATGGCTAAGCCTAGTACAAAACACTTGAAATCTTTTCTAGAAGGCACTTGGTAAAATCATATCTAAATTTGTAACCTTGAGAAAGATTCTGCCAGCCTTCCTTCTTCTGTCATTTATGTATTTAAAAATACTTCATTGTCTCGCAAAATCTCGTGTAAGTTCGCGACGTCAAGCTGTAGGATTAACGTTCGTAAGTCGCGGGGTATGTTGCAGGCTCAATGTCGATGCTTTACCGATACAGAGAGTACTCCATTCGAAGAATCAAGTTCATTGCTGTAACAGTAGACCTATGAGTTCTTGACAGATCACTAAGGTTTAAAAAGGCCAATTGATGTATCACTGCCCTGTGATGAAACACAATGTCTCTTCAGAGTAAACGCGAATCTCTTATGTCTGGCAATATTTATATATCAGCTCAAAGACATGGAAGGGAGATTCACGAGTATCCGTAGAACATTTTGAATAGCGATCGTATATCAATCCTTGCGTCGTTTTTGATTGCCGACTGGGGAGCGATTACCAAGTGATCGAGCATGTCTTTTTTAATCAGCGCATGCAAAGTCCATCCATGGAACATGTGACACACTCCGGCCATTGCCCGTGCAAGTCTGACACGGCTCTATGCGACACAGCCAGCAGGAATGTTTGCGGTTTTCCGCGCGTTTTTGACAGCGGGAGAAGTTGGCACGTGCCACAGTTAATATCAAAAAGGCCATATCACTGTTGTCTGAAACAACAATACTTTATGAGATTTTTAACCACATTTTTTGGTAGTGGGTTTCACATGTGAAGTTGTAATGTCGCCCGAGTGGACTGGGTAGTGAAAGTGATTTATTGATGGATCGATTATTTATCTGAATGGCTGATTATATGATTCAAGTGCAAGCACACTGCAAGAAAATGACACTGGAAAACTGACTGAAATAATAAGACGTTTATCTCAGGTTTGGACTTGTCAAATTCGCGCTCCCTTTAAAGAAATAATTTGCATAATTTCGCGTTTGACACAACATCATGACATTATTCTCCAGGACAAATCCAGATGTTATTCGTAGCGTAATTATTATTTGTACCATGCACGTATTAGTTCAAGTTAGTGTTTGTTCCTATTTAAGTTCAGTGCAAAAGATTCGCACCCTGTGTCCATTAAATACTTGCTGGACGCATTATACAGGAACGATAACTCTTGCCCGAATAATTGTAGCCTGGCGGTAGTTCTAGTCTGAATTCAGAAGAATGTTCATATGGAGCGCATACGAGAAACAAATTGGATATCTCCAAGACGCGGTTAGGACATTCACCTACGGCGCTTGTCGCTAATGTCAAAAATCAGGATTTACTAATGCAGTATGGAGACCTCTTCGCACGACACGGGTATAACTATATTCCCTATGTGGGCAACACAGGCTATACTTCCTTCAATCACAACCACTTCCAGGTTTTAAAGACGCTGTCAAAGGAATTTTTCCTGATAATGATATTGCATATTCCACCAGCTTACTTCAACTCTCCAATTACTTCTATTCAATAACGACACTTTGTATGGCCCACCCCATAAGAAGAATAAAAAAGAACCTATAGGGAAACTCAGTTCCCAGTTTTGGGTGTATCCTTGATGTAAAAATAAATCTACTGAGAGGACAGCCTCTTCAATGCAGACGTACATATCCACCGAGGTAACCCCCTTCAATTAAATCTCTTCGCTCCATCATGTGATTTCCCTTGTGAACGAGTAGGAATCTTGTCACTTTCTCTGCAGACAGCGTCCCGCAGCCAAGTTCTGAAGATAAATATTTTCATTTGAACCAGATTAGCAAGGGAACGATGTGTCGTTGTAAATGGTTAGTCTTGCAAAAAAAACAACCCAAGGCTCGCGAAGCGTTTTAACTGAATACAATTTTCGATACATAGCATTACGATATTCTGTTACGATCGCATGGTTGACGAAAAAGTTTGAGATTTTCACCCTCGCACTTGACAATGTCTGGGTCTAAAATGTTTCGGAGGAATTATTTATGTTTTGGTTTTTTTTACTTGTCCCACGAGATGGTTGCCCGCCATCACTGTTTACTTTAACCTTTGAAAATGTCACGAGTTTATATCATGAGTTATATCATGTTTACTCGTTATTCACTGAAGCGAAGCGACAAAACCCACAGTCATTCATGGCAGAGTCATAATATTTTAAGTAGCGAACCGCCAAAGCCGATCCTACACAGATAAAATGACGATAACATGTCAAAGTGAGTAATGAATTCATTCGTAATCTCTTCGATAGGATACCAGACATTTTCATCTGGTGTTTACGCGCAAAAAAATTCTCATCCTTGAGCTTGTATATCCTACGCCCACATCCCTCCCCAGTGAAGACGATAAGAAGTGCAATTTCTAGGTGTAATATTTCGCAGAAGTGTGTGCAGCCGCTGTTCGCATCAATCTTGAAAAGTCATTTAAATTGTATTTTTGGTGGAATTTGTTTGCGATCCTCATTTTCCTTCGCGATAATCATGTCAGTCCAATTGACAGAAATTGTAATTAGTTAAAAGGTTTGATGATTTTTTGAGGGGAAGCTTGAATCTGACAAATTCATTTGAGGAGGACTGTTCAAACAATTTCGAAATATAGTTATCGGTAGGTGGATGACCACCGACTGATAATACGGTAAGACGCAATTTTTTCCCCTCATAATTAAGAAGAGGAAGAGACCGTCGCTTCATTCGGCGAATTCTCAAGAGAAAACGAATTAACCCACAGCGACTTAAAAACTCACGTTCTCGAAGCTAAGAAAAGTTCATAATATATTAACTGAAAGAAATAATTAAGTCGTAACGAGCTCCTCAAGTAATGGAGATTGTGGAAAGGTTTGCGCTGACTGTATATAGGTTCTCTGGTGAGGAGCTGATCTCATGTCTCATCAATTATTTAAATTGCACATTGAAGAGCCGTAACATTATGAGTGATATTATGTCAATCATCAAGTGGATAAACTGGTATGCTATCACACCGCATGTGCATGCCTCAAACCCCTAATGCACTATTTAGCCTTAAGTCGTGTTCCGGCGTCATGTACTGATATTAGTCCGTGCTGAGATTGGTTTTTATGAAAAACATTGCTGGTGTTAAAGGCCGTGTCTCATATTTCGCTGGAGCAGCCTCCCTGAAAAAAAATCAACACACTAAACCCAAAACCCTCCCACAAACACAACAAAACAAAACAACATACAAGAAACGTCTGTGTTCAATTTTTCCGAAGACAGATTCTCCACGGAGAAAC
>JAULKO010051726.1:0-10771 GCA_032356045.1 Mediaster aequalis | reverse complement strand
GGTTATTATCGAAAATGTCTGGGTTGGGCACTTTTTATGTCAATTCGTACTGGCCTAAAAGGTTTAAAACCTGCAAAAAGTTACTTAAAGGGAAATAGGACCATTTGCAGCTATCCAAACAGTGACCAACCGAATTATTGAAAACTTGCTTTGTTTACAGACAGTAATAACACCAAACATTCTGTGACAATATTTTGTCTAGCTTGCTTTCATTTTGAAGACAATGGTAATTTCCAAGGATGTGTCATGTGACACATCTCTGGAAACTTTGGGTGAACACACAAAGCGAGCAAGCACATGTTCACATAGTCAGCACAGCTGACATGCGGTAAGTGTATATTGCCTGTGACCTCAAAGTCGCTCACCCAACAAAGTGCCCCCAGAAGACTGGTATTCACAATTCACATAACCATACATATCAAACGAGATAGCAGAGTCACTTGACTTGAATTGGGCATGTTGCGTAAGTTGAGTCATGTGAGTTAACAATGAAATTGGGGTCTTTGATGTCCAGCAAAGGGGGTGAATAAACTTGAAGAACTTTCTGTAGGGGGACTAGTTTAGCACGCTGCTTGAGAATCGAATGTACAACTAGACCTCTGCATCTGTTATGAATAGAACGCATGGCTTTTCCAATTTGTACAAAGTCAATGGCAGACTTTTTACCAAAAATTCAAAAAATCATAATCAAAAACGGATTGCGTCACAACAACATCACGTCGGATTTAGCATGTCATCATGACGTCACTCTTAGGCATACACTTTCACGATGGTTACTATGTCTGTGCCAAGTTTGATGAAGAACGTAGGTTGTTTAGTACCCGAAGTGCGGTTGCAAATTGTATGTACATGTACGTGTACAAAGTCAATGGCAGACTCCATATACGTTTTTTAACAAAACTTTAAAAAATCATAATAAAAAACCGAATTGCGTCACAATGACGTCACTTCGGATTTAGCATAAGGAGTCCATCTGTTACATATGTACCAAGATTTGAACCAATAAGAGGTCGTTTGATATGCGAGATAAACATCGCCCTATAGATGACGTCATGATGATGTCACATTTTTTTCCAATTGTTCAATTGTTCAATCCTCATGTCCTACTAAAGCTATTACAAAAAGAATGTTGAACCTAGCCCCTTTTGTTCTCAAGATATACGCCTCAAAAGTTTCAAACTTCAAAAATTCAAACATTCATAAAAAATCAAAAGATTACGTCATCATGACGTCACCTCAATTTTCATCTACATGTATAACACGTCCCTGTCTATATGTGCAAACTTTGAGCCCGATCGGACATTTTTTGTGTCTGATATTGGACTTAACAAAATGACCTTTAAGGTGACGTCACATGACGTCACCCTTGCGCATACAACTTCGCTATATGGTCTATGTCTGCCAAGTTTGATTAAGATCTGAGGTTGTTTGATGACCGAAGTGCCGCACACAAAACTAGAGGTATGCGTCTGTTGTAAACAGAACGCAGGGCTTTTCCTTTTTTTCCTTTGTATTCAACATAACACTTCCTTTTAGGGTCCACTTGCATGTCTTTTCTAATTTGGGATTTGGGATAATCGTGATGTCATGATTACGTCATGACGTCGCCTCAATTTTCATCTATAACACATCCCTGTCTGAATATATACAAGGTTTCAACACAATCGGACATTTCTTCTGTCTGATATTGAACTTAACATAATGGACATTTAAGGTTACGTCACATGACAAATGATTACGTCACATGACGGACGTCACCTCAATGTTCGTCTATAACACATCCCTGTCTGGGAAGGTTTGAATCCAATCGGACATTTCTTCTGTCTGATATTGAACTTAACATAATGGACATTTAAGATTACGTCACGTGACAAAATGATTACGTCACATGACGGACGTCACCTCAATGTTCGTCTATAACACATCCCTGTCTGTATATATACAAGGTTTGAATCCAATCGGACATTTCTTCTGTCTGATATTGAACTTGACATGGACATTTAAGGTTACGTCACGTGACAAAATGATTACGTCACATGACGGACGTCACCTCAATGTTTGTCTATAACACATCCCTGTCTGTATATATACAAGGTTTGAATCCAATCGGACATTTCTTCTGTCTGATATTGGACTACAGTGGACCTTTAAGATGACGTCACATGACATGTGATTATGCCATAACGCCACCTCAATTTTCATCTATAACACGTCCCTGTCTGTATACATGCAAGGTTGGAACCCAATCGGACATTTCGTGTGTCTGATTGGACTTGACAAAATGGACCCATAAGGTGACATCACGTGACACACAATGACGTTGGGTCTAAGTCTATGCCAAGTTTGACTAAGATCCGAGGTTGTTTGACTACCGAAGTGCCACCAACAAAATTCATGTACAAAGTCTATGGTATTTGGTACAGAACTAAAATAAGACGAAACAGAAAAGAAAAAAAATCAGAACAAAAACGAAGCCTTTTCCGACAGTAGTCGGAAAAGCCCAAAAAATAAAAAATGTTTGCGGAAAAGCCAATTAAACTAGAACTCTGCGTCTGTTATGAACAGAATGCAGGGCATTTCCGATTTTCTTTTTATTCAGTATAAAACTTCATTTTAGGGCCCACCTTGCATGTCTTTTCTAAGTTTCGGATCGGACTATGACCCAAATCTGTACTCCAGTTTTGACCTTTAAGTTTGTCACGTGACATACGATGACGTCATCATGATGTCACCTTATTTTTATCTATAACACGTCCCTGTCTGTACATATGCAAGCTTTGAACCCGATCAGACATTTCTTCTGTCTGATATTGGACTTAACACAGTGACCTTTAAGGTGACGTCACGTGACACGTAATTACATGTACATCATAATGGCACCTCAATTTTCATCTATAACACATCCATGTCTCTACGTATGCAAGTTTTGAGCACCATCGGACATTTTGCCTGTCTGATATTGGACTTAACAAAATGGACCTTTAAGGTGACGTCACGTGAGACATGATGACGTCTTCATGACGTGATTCTTCGGCATACAACTTGGCTATAGGGGCTATGTTTATGCTAAGTTTGATTAAGTTCTGAGGTTTTTGGATGACCGAAGTGCCGCGGACAAAATGCTATGCACAAAGTCTATGGGAAATTCTAAGAGGAAAAGAGAAGGAAAACAAATCAGAACAAAAATAAAGGCTTTTCCGACTTTGGTCGGCCAAAAAAAAAATCAGAACAAAAACAAAGCCTTTTCCGCAAATTTGTGGAAAAGCCAATTAAGATGGCTGCTCATTATTTATGTGGCAATTCGCAAGACAATACAGAACTTGTGCCCACACACGGTCCCTAGTGCACACATACAGTGTGCAAAGTGGGAAGGAGGTTTCTTGATAAAACACATAAGTAGGCCCTTTCACTGTCTGTGTAGAAAGTAGCTGGCAGCTTCAACAAACTTAAACTCTTAAACTAATCTAAGAGAATATACGAAGTGTTAGTATTTAAACTGTTAGTTCTTTAAAACGTGACTAAAAGGGAAAGAAAATGTTCACTGCACTTGTGCAGTGACCACGGCTCCTCAACTGTCGCAGCTACAGTTGACTCTTTAAGTACGAGAACGGTTTAAAGGTAATGTCCATAAACTAAACAGATTGTCATTAGCAGTGGGGCTTTTTTGGTAGGCTGTTCAGTTTGGCTCATCGGCGAGGACATTCCTGGTCTCTTGAGCTTCAGGCACCTCTACAGGCACCAGCAGGACAAGCTATGTACCAGCCTGTCTAGGAGTGATGGAGGATGTTGCCATCTGCCGAGGTTGTCTCATGTGCCATCAGCCATTAGGAACTTCACTGTCATGGCTCTCTCGTCGTTACTCGGTGGGTCTCCACAATGCGTGCCAGAGGCCACTGGTTCCTAGCTTGCTCATCTCTCTTTAAGATCACGACATCACCAATTTTTGATATCTCTCTCTGAGTGGACCCACTTTTTGCACTCCTGAAGCTGGCGAAGGCACTCTTTTCTCTATCTCACCCGAAAATTCATTAGCCAGATACTGAACACGTCTCCACCACTTGCGGGCATAGATGTCTTCCTTTGGGAACTTTCCAGGCGGAGGCAGAACCACCTATGGTTTCATGGCCAGAAGATGGTTGGTGTCGGTGGCTCTGGTGCATCTGATGAGCACAGATAATATGTGGTGAGAAGTCGTGAATTGATAATGCCTTCTGCCTCGGTGAGGAAGGTTCAAAAGCATTCATCATCCAGTTGTGTTGTTGTTGTGACTATTTGTCACCTCCCATGTGACTATTTGTCACCTCCCATGTGACTGGAGTGAGGTGTGTTCAGCTTAAAGGGATCCAATCACAGTTACTTTCTAACAGGTACTCTTGGACGTGATCTGGCTCCATCTCGGACAATGCTTCTCTCAACTCGTTCTCGGAGACCAATAAATGTTGTTCCCTGGTCAGAACACAGTTGATGAACTTTGACTCTCCTGCTCTGAAATCTGCTAAGGGCATTAATGAAGGAACTGGCCGTTAGGGAGTTCACTGTCTCCAGATGAACACCTCTAGATGCCATACATGTGAACAGGACACCACAACATCTCACTTGACTGCTACGTTCTAAAACAGACCAAAGTAGCCAACAGCACAGTAGGAAAATGGGGGTGCTGGTTCTAGTCGATCTTCCGGTAGGTCAGATATTTCTGTCGCCGTGATCTACGCAGTCTGCGGCATGTCACACATCTGGAGATGTAGTTTGATACAGCAGATGATCCTCCTATCACACAGTAGCCTCTCTGGCGAATCTCATTGTGTGTTATGCCTCGTCCCCGTCATCTTCTCATGGTAGTGCTTCACTACTAACTCGGTAATGTGATCTTTCCGAGGCAAGATGACAGGATGTTTCATCTTGGCTGGCACACTGGCTCTGTCTATGCGTCACCAACGCGGAGTACACCTTTCTCATCTAGAAATGGATCCGGTCTTGTAAAGGGAACTTGACTTCTCTATTGCTTGGTTTTGAATTCTTACTGACTCTCAGCTTGTAAACTCGCCTGTTTTCCCAAGTTGTCGGAGGGCTTGGACTTCATCCGTGAAGTGCTGATGTTGAAGACTCTTGAGAATTTCGATCTCTGCTGCTTCCATCTCCTGTATACTGATGTGGTGCGGATAAACCTCATCTACAGGCACCTTATACTAGCCATCGACTTTACCTCGGTGGAGTCTTGCCTTGTACCTCAGACAGGTTTCAGTGGCTCTTTTGACCCGATGCCAACTGGAAAAACGATCAAGCCGACACTTCTCCAAGTGATTGGGGAAGTGGTTGTTTGTAGCCTTGGTGCAGGTTGCCAATACTGCGACTCGTTTAACTTCAGGGTCAGCCTCATCTAACTTCGGTGTTGTCACTTGTGAGAGCTTGGTAGGCCCATTCCTCTGAAGAAACTCTGGTCCAGTCGGCCAGCAAGGTTTCTCAACTAGCTGCTTTGCTGTCAACCCGTGGTAAGCTTCATCGGCTGGGTCGGATCTGGTATCAACATACTGCCATGAATTTTGATCGGACGAGTTTCGAATCTGCTAGACCTGGTTCGCAACAAACACGTGGAATCTTCTTGCCACGTCGGTCACATAGCCGAGGACAATGTTGCTGTCAGTCCAGAAGAATTCTTCCATGCCCTGACATGACAGCTCTGCAAGCAGGAACTCGCTTGTCCGTGCTGAGATAGTAGCGGCGGTTAACTCAAGCCTCGGGATAGTCACATGCTTCAAAGGTGTCACTCTTGCTTTCCCAATGACAAAGGAACAATGGGCTTCATTCCTCTCATTCACAAGATGAAGATAGGAACACTCTTTGCTTGCATCTGAGAGGTGATGGAGCTCAACGACCTTCACACTGCTGGCAGAGTTTTCTGGCTTGAAGCACTTTTGATTTGGGGTCGCTCTAGATCCATGCATTCGGATCTCCATTTCTCCCACAGTGGACGGGGACTCTCGGGGATTGGACGATCACAGTCCAATTTATCAAGACACATCTGCTGGAGAATCTGTTTCATTTTCAAGGTGACTGGAGCTACAAACCCATTTGGGTCATATATGGAGCTTACTGTCGATAGGATACCCCGTCTTGTGAAAGGGCGATGACGAAGCTCGATCCGTAACTGAAAGGTGTCACTTTCAATACACCATGAGACCTCCATGCCTCTCTCCATTGGTAATGGGTCAATCTTGAGATCGAGTTCCTTCAAACCCTTGTCATCGGGAGGAACGGCCTCTACAACAGCCCGTTTGTTTGGTGTGACCTTGTTCAACTTCAGGCCTGCTCTTCCACAAATACCCTGACTTGCCTTAATGAGACCAACTGCTTCCTCGATTGTCCATACCAACATCAAGCCATCATCAACATAAAAATCCTTGTGGATGAAGTCTGATGTGGGTGTTTTAAAGTCTTCTCCATCATCAGCAGCTCGTCTGAGTCTTAAGTTAGCACATCCGGGTGAGCTGGCAGCACCCAGAGATGTACGGTCATCCGATAACCAACAACATCCTTCACTGGGTCACCGTTTCCCCACGAAAGAAATCTGAAGAAATATCAGTTCTCTTCTGACAAATGGAACTGGTGAAACATTCCTTTGATATGTCATGAAAGCTACTTCTTCTTCACGAAATCTGCAGAGAATTCCAAGCAGCCCATTAATGATATCGGGACCTTGCAGCAAGTGATCATTGAGAGAAACATCTCCGTACTGTGCAGAGTGGTCAAAAACAACGCAGATTTTGTCTGGCTTCTTGGGGAACATAGTGAATCATCTCCAGGTCCAAGATGGCAAGGTGATTGCCATCTTGGTCGTGGAGACATTCAGGGGGAATTTGCTCTGCGCAGTTTGTGATGACTTTGCTCAGGAATCCTCTGTATTCTAGAAACTTGGGGTTTTCTTAAAGAGGATGTGGATTGCTGAGAGAAATCTGTGTCATTTTGTAGTTTTGTGTAGATTAGGGTATATACAATAAAAACAGGCAATTATTTCTGCCATGAAATAATACCAAGTTTACTTTTGAGAGCTGCTTTTATCAAGTGCCGTCTGGCGCCTTGGTGACGTTTGTCTAAAAGTCATCGATGGGAGCAGCAAACAAATATGATGTCATGTAACAGCTTCTCCTTTTGTGCCTAGCACTAGACGCAAAAGGGAAGCCGTAACATGACGTCATATTTGTTTGCTGCCCCCAGCGATGACTTTTAGATAAATGGCACCAGGGCGCTAGACGCGACTTGAAAACCGTGATGAAAACAGCTCTCAAAAGTAACTTTTTTATTAGTTCAAGGCAGAAATAATTGCCTGTTATATAATATACCCTAATCTGCATAAAACTACAAATGACACAGATTTATCTCAGCAATCAACATCCTCTTTTAACTGTGCCTTCAGCTGATTCCACCGTTTCATGGCAAGAGGTCTGTTATACGGGACAGAGAGGTCGTCAGACTTAAGTGGGAGTGGCATCTCATAATGGCCATCGGGACGCTTCTTTATCTCAGCATCCTGGATACTCATGAACCGTGAATCCTCCATGGAGTAGGGTTCGTGTTTGATGCTCGTTTGGGAGAAATCTGATTCTAGAACTTGAAACACCTTCACTGCACTGAAGATTTCCTTTGTTTTGGTACCATACACAAAGTGGGGGTAGGCTTCACTAGCCATCGTCGTTGTCAACTGCAGGCGATTTACACACTTGTCCAACAACTCCACAGCCGAGCAGTGACTTCTGCCCATGAGGATCATCTTCTCCTCCAGCAAAACATTCTCTGGGCTATACCCTTGGACAGTTACTTCCAATCAGCAGTGATATCTCGAGGTTGGAGTCATGGTATGACATAAACATTAACCAGGTGAATCATGTACCAAGTGCTGATACAGTAATTCAAATCTATCAACAAAATCAAGCTGTATGATCAAAACATCTAGGCCCGTACCCGAGAGGGTGCATACGCACCCCCCCCCATTTACCTGTCGCTGATTGGCACGTAGCCCCGCCCCTGAGACAACCCTATGGACTATTGTGCGGGTAATTTTCGTTTGTCTCAGATTTTGCGCGTTCTACGTGGAATTTATAGTTGATGTGATTGGGTAATATTTCACAAACTGCGTTGACGCAATTCTGCCGCGAAAGGTCAATTCCAAAAGTCCACATTTTTAAGCATTTATTTAATGGAAAACCCAACCCTGACAGCGGGACTTATGGGATTAGTGCTTGTAGTCATCCAACTTTCCAGTCTACGCACCCCCGCCCTATTATAAATTATGCGTAGGGCCTGAAATCATGTACATTTTTCTCACTGTAGTATCCACTAAGCTAAAAACCTTGAACATCCTTTTTTGTTAGATTCTGAGTGATGTTATTTGAAATGAATAGAGCACATGAGCTGCAAATGATCCTATTTGTCTTTAAGTTTGTTTTGATTATGCAGGATGTGCACACATTGATCTTTGAAAGGGTAAAGTAGCTGTGCCTTTATTGTTGTTAACAACTTACTGTATTCATGTTTGAATGACAAAATGTTGGCTTGTCACATTTGTACATATTGAATATTTGAATGACAAAATGTTGTCTGTATGCAATTTTGCATTTTTAAACAAACTATACTCCAAGTATGTGTGTCAGGTGTTTCCCGGTCCCTAGATTAATTAACTCTAACCATCCCAAAACTTCAAAAATTCAAGTTCAACACATTCTGTTGTATTTTGTTTGATTGAGGACTGTAGAGTCTTGACACCATTTCTTTGCATGGGACTTGATGCCCTGATTTTGTCCAAGTACAAAGAATGTGCCATTGGTTTACTACACAGTGTTGGATTTTGGTGGATTCTGGAAGGTTCCAGAAAAAACAGCAAACGGGTTAGGCTTAATGATGTTTTACACTGTATACATTTCACTGCCAAACATTTACACAATTTTTGCATATGTTGATTTTTTTTTAGAGAACTGAAGTTTGATTAAGTGTTTAAACTAATTCCTTTTGGAGTATGTTGGAATGACTTTGCCCAGTATCCAAGCCTAGGCCTATCTACTGGTTTTATGTTCATTGTTGATAGCTGAGAGAAATCTCTGCGTCATTTTGAAATTGTATGTAGATTAAGGTATATTACAATAAAACAGGAAATTATTTCTGCCATGAAGTAATAAAAAAGGTACTTTTGAGAGCTGTTTTAATCAAGTCCCGTCTAGTCCGCTGGTGTCATTTGTCTAAAAGTCGTCGCTGGGGGCAGCAAACAATTCTCGTCATTAGAGGGAGGGGGTCAGTCCCCTTGTGTGCCTAACACTATGAACATCTAACAAAAGAAATACGGTGCACTAACAATGAAAGGCCATATACTTGGCACTGAATCCATTGTTACTTGTTCACAGTGTAATGCCAGACATAAAATACATTAAATAAACCTACAAAGTGATGCAGATTTCTCCAAGCATCAACATTATCTTTAAACACCGATGATTTTAGTTCTATTGAATAATCTCTCGTACAAACGGCAAAAAAAGGTACAAAACAATTTCAATTTCTTGACCGTCAACCATCAATGGTGCCTCGCTATGCCAGTAATGATCAGCATAATGTTGTCTTCCAGGCTTGCACATAGAAGTTGAGATTCACTATTACTAAACCATACATATTCATGAGCGAGAGCTGAATTCCAATTGGTCAATTCACCATCACGTGCCAGCCAATGTTTTCGCTAGCACATACACAGGGATGTGCTGAAACAACCGTCACATGGGGCCCCGTTTGATAGTCTTTTGTGCACGCGTGTTGGGGCTGGGGTCATGGAATCACACAGGGTCATACATGAACTTCAAGTAGTGCGCACACTCGCGTGTTTTTTTTTTTGGGGGGGGGGGGGCA
Organism: Mediaster aequalis; assembly: GCA_032356045.1. NCBI lineage: Eukaryota > Metazoa > Echinodermata > Asteroidea > Valvatida > Goniasteridae > Mediaster > Mediaster aequalis. The sequence continues at coordinate 889 of JAULKO010051726.1, read as the reverse complement.
GGGGGTTTACCAACTTTGTTATGCGGAGTTCACTCCCTGCAGCTTGCTTGGTGCAACATGGGTTTTGTGGGGACATGGAGGTGCGACCAGTTGGAACTTAAGTGGCTTGCAATTGCCAGTGAGATAGTGATTGGTAACGTTATTCTTGACTGCCTATGCTAAAACCTTTTAATCTGGAACATCAGTGGAAAGAATTACATGTATTGGAGTTGAGTTCATTGCATAACATCATTTGGCAGAGATAGGACTTTGCAACAATGACTCCCTTACATCAATGGATTGGAAATATTCACATCCTGCAGGCTGCACCGTGTGAAGTAAGTAACTCTAAACAGAGAAGTATGGTCCTTAGAAGAACCAGAGGTACAAGTATTAACTCGACGTTTCAGTCAGTATAGACCTTTTTCACCCATGTGACAAGATAGCACTAAATGTCATGGGCGTCAATCGGTGGAGGACGGGGGGACATGTCCCCCCCCCACCACTTTTTTTAAGTGGGGGACATCATTTGTTCCCCCCCCCCCACACTTTTTTGTCCCCGAATAAAAATTGTAGGCCTGTATATTTGATTTGACCTGTATCGTTTACCGCTACACAGATACTATCATCGGTAATAACAAAAATAATACCATCAATCGGTTCGAATTAATGAGTGATTGCCTGCAAGGCCTTTATAGTGGGAACAAGTATACTATGAAGTTGATTAGCACCAGGCAGAAAAGTACGGTGGCCTGCTTACGACACTTTCGATGTTCACGTTCGACATATGGATGTTCAACCTTCGACATATGAACGGTGTATAGTGGTCGATATTGACATATGAACGGTGCTTCATGCTCGATATGGATGTTGCATCATAGGCGATGTGAACATTGAACCTTGTCAGTAT
>JAULKO010051620.1:0-10775 GCA_032356045.1 Mediaster aequalis | reverse complement strand
GAAAAGAAATGGGAAGATGATAAATCAAGCTTTATTTTGGTGTATAGTTTAGTAACCTTGGAGAGTTGTGAGTATTTCCCCCTAATTTGTGAAGTTGGGGTACTTATCACTGTTGTCTTTAGGAGGTTATTTGCGTCCGTGCACCCCTAATGGTTATTGCTTTGCGCGCCGAATGGTGTCCTCACGCTGTAAGAATATAGTGTCATGCTGGACTCCTAAAATAACATTTTAGTTCGGATATTTCAGAACGCACACATCTTTAGTGATATTTAAATAATCTGTTTGATGTAATATTGGCTACTGAGGTCAATTTAATGACATTGTAAATGTATCTGGTATAACCTTACGCGATGTGATTTGGCGGGTGGGTACTAAAACCCTGCATCTTATAGTCTGGTTGCCAGACCAAAACAATTTGACTATTACTTAGATTTAGAAGTCACGGAATCTTCAGGTCAAGGAACCAGACCACCCTGCATCTGCGCTGCGCCACCTGCAGGGTAAGCACTTAAAAGGACCCACCAAAATGACATCGTCACGCCTTATGTATATTCAAATTTTCCAACACAATCGTCCGGACTGTCCGGAACTATTTTTTCCCTTAGTCATGTTATGACGATGTCTTTATTCCCTTATTTATGTTATGACGATGTCGTTTTGGTGGGTCCTTTTCAGTGCTTTCCCACCTGCAGCTAGCTAGCTACATGTAGCTAGCATCCTCGAGTCAACTTGGGAAGTTCACGAACGTGAGTCTCACCTTTTCTCCAATTTTTATGATTTTATTCACTCAGCCCGAAGGTATTGTTCACCTGAATCTGTGACCCTTTGAGTCCACACGTTTAGAACCTGATGATTGATCTTTATGGTCCACTATTTTGGATGGGTATGTCATTGAACTTGGTTTGAAAAGTGTTGGTTATGCAATCAATGTGGCAATCAAAGATCCTATAGCGCCGCGTAGCGGCGCAAGATCGGTAACTGCATGACGATTGTGCACATTACGCTGTAATCGGCATGGGCGCCATTGAGCAAGCAACTCATAGACGAAGTACTCGGATGTAAACCATCTAATACACAGGGCCAGCGCGGTTTACCGACACAGTTTACGAAATTAAATATGAATCCCACGAAAGTTCTTTAGAAAAAACAAATAAATATATTTTGATAATGTATTAAGGAGAAAAGAAATCGACCGTGTGAAATAGGCGGACGCAACTTTGCGCGTATATACGTGACCTTGGGTCAGTGCGAGGTGAAAAGAAACGCTTGAACGATACCTTTGTACGACGAAAGTGCGTTCACCTCGGAATGTTTTCACCTCGCTAGCCGGAAGACGCGCAAAGTTGCGTCCTCCTATTAATTACACTTTTACGTCCAGATTTCAAGTTTTTTTGGGGGCGGTTCAGTTGCACTGGTGATTGTACTTGTAGCCCCGGGCATGATTGCCAAGTGCGCATCCGGGGTCGACCCCACCCCTCCCTGCTCTGTTACTTCCCCATTCTTTTAGGCCAAGTAAAAACAAAAACATGTTTAGCGTCCGGGTTTTAAAAAAAAATGGAGGAGGAGGGGCTTTTTATTTTTTATTTTCAAGGTGGCCGCCATTCTTTTTAAAATTTCTGACAACTGTTTCCGACTGTTTCCGACAACTGTTAGTTTTCCACTGTTGAAAGACTAAAAAATGAGAGACATGTTGGACAAGAGAATTAAACATGTTTACAGTTGTTTTCCGATCGTTGGGTCAACATTTTTGCTTTTTTTTAACCAACTGTTTGAAAAATATAAAATAAAAAACTAATTGAGGCGGCCCCAAAAAAGGAAGCGGGCGGGGACGCTAAACATGTTTTTTTTTTTACTTCGCCTTATGCAAATACAAAAACAAAAAGAAATGCAATGCTTGATCCCCAACTCCCACCTGCATTTTTTTTCTGGCCCCACCCTTGCGCTTGAAAAGTGGTATGCCCGACATTCCCAAAGTAAACATTTTTTCCTATTGAAAAATATAATCTAACTGATGGCAATGATTTTTTTTTTTGGGGGGGGGCACTTGACGATTTCATATTTTAGGGGGAGTAGTTGTGCAGGGTACAGTTTATGGATCCATATAACCAAAAGTAAACAATTTTCCTAATAAAATTAATTTCCCTAATAAAAACTGATGACACATGGGGGACTTCAGCTCCCCCTAGTTAAACAAAATTCAGGAGGGGGGTAGTTTATAGATCTATTTATCTGTTTATAGATCGATAAGTTGCCTAAGATCGAGCAGGGTGTTTTACTTCAACTAAGGACAGTCTTTGCACCAAACAGGAATGATATACAAACAACTAAATGCCTTGGCAATAAACACGTCATGAAGTAAGTTCAATCTTTTAATGCCACCGGAGTCCATGCACATGTACATGTATATTGCTTGCACGACAAAATTGACATTGTTTCAGGCAGGTTCCAACACAAAGTTAATATCATCATGGCCTGAACGTCGAAACGACGAAGCGAAATAGCTGACATCTAAGGAAGCTGCAAAAGGTGAGTTCCTAAGAGTTTATGCTGGACGATTTTAGGTGTCTACGCTCCCTTCTCTTAACACAAATTTCAATGTATCTCTTTGCAGACACATGGGATCCGCTGTAGAGTCTATCGCGCCATACTAGGCGATCTTGTGTCATTTCCTCCCAAGATGAAAGAGGGATATCAAAAGCTGTGGTCTCGTTTTAATACGTCCTTGTACCGCAGCTTTGGACGACCACGAGAACGGGGGGAATTAGCAAATTCACCGTAGAAGATGTTTTTTGGGAGCCTGGTATTATCCTGTCTACAAACATGGCCAGTCCAACGGAGACGACGAATTCTGAGCATGGTAAACATGTCGGATGCACCTGTTATCTCCAAAATCTTGGTGTTTGGAACCTTGTCTTCCCACGACACTCCTAGAATGGAGCGGAGGCATCGAAAGTGAAAAGCATTGAGGCGATGTTCATGACGACGATATGTGACCCAAGTCTCACTACAGTAAAGGAGGATACTGAGGACGCATGACGTGTAGATGCAGATCTTGAGGCCTATACTCAAGTTACGGTTGTTCCACACTCTTTCCCGAAGCTTCCCAAAAGTTTTTGAGGCTTTTCCAATGCGACAATTTATCTCTGCATCCAAAGAGTTGTTGCTAGTGACAATTGATCCTAAGTATGTAAACTTATCAACAACCTCAAGAGTAGAGCCATTTATTACAATCCTAGGTGAAATGGATGTGCCAGGAGAGAGGACAACAGTCTTGCCAAGGTTGATCTTCAGACCGAACTCATTACAAGCTGCAGCAAGAGAGTCGCACGAAGATTGAAGGCCTGCTTCTGAGTGTGAAACAATGGCAGCATCATCTGCATAGAGCAACTTGTAAACTCTAATGCGGTTGATCTTTGACATAACACGCAAACGAGCTAGGTTGAACAATTTACCTGTGCTTCGCGTGTGCAGGAGGATTCCAGATGGCTCAGGGTAGGCACGCATCAATAAGGCTGCAAGGAAAATGGCAAAGAGAGTCGGAGCAAGTACAGCCCTGCTTGACGCCTGTGATGATAGGAATCTTGTTCGACCGACGGCCATTGTGCTGTATTGTTGCGTTCATATCTTGATGAAATGCAGTTAGAATGGTAAGTAGATGTTCCGGACAGCCAAATTTGGAGAGGATTTTACTGATACCTGTTCGACTCACACTGTCAAAGGCCTTAGTCAGGTCGACAAAGACCACATAAAGAGGGCGTTGTTGTTCAATGCACTTCTCTTCAAGCTGCTTGAGAGAAAACACCATATCTGCTGTGGAACGTGATGAACGAAAACCGCACTGGCTTTCTGGAAGAACACGGTCAGCAAGAATCTGCAGGCGTGGGAGAAGTACTTTGGTGAAAACTTTCCCTGCAATGCTCAACAGGGAGATTCCTCTATAATTGTTGCAATCTTGACGGCTCCCTTTATTCTTAAAGAGTGTGATGATATTTGCATCTTTAAGTGCACCAGGGATGCAGCACTTCTCACAGCACAAAGAAATGACGCTGTAAAGCTCCACTGCAAGTACATCACCACCTGACTTGAAAACTTCCGGGGGTATACCATCAGTGCCTGGAGACTTGTTGTTGTTGTTGAGGGTGCTGACTTGTTGTTGAGGAAGCCTTGACTTCCTCAAGAGTAATACTCCTGTCCAAGTCGTGGAGGACTTCAAGGGATGGCACTTCAGTGCCTCTGGTGATACGACAGCATCATGAGAGTAGACAGAACAATAGTGTTCCATCCATCTTCCTAGTTGTTTACTGGGATCAGTAATGACTGCACCCTCTGCTGACAGAAGTGGAGCCGACTTTTTGGGATAGGACCGATTGCTTCCCTAATTCCACTGTATAAGCAACGAATATCACCAGTGTCTGCACAAGACTGGATGCGGTCACTAAGACTTGACCGGGAGCGACGAAGTGCTACACGAGTGAGGCGTTGAACGTTGCGTTTTGCCGTTTTCAGAAGGGCTCTGGAAGAACGAGTATCCCTCATACGCACCTTAGTTCTTGCATCACGTTTGGCCTCCAGAGCTGGTATAAGAATGTCCGCAGTGTCTTTAAACCAATCTGGTTGACAACGTTTGCGGGGACCAAAGGCTGAGATGGCACACTTCATAACAGTGGAATGGAATTTCTCTGTGGCAGCACTTGGTGAAGTAGATGGTGTCTTACTAAACTGACCGCCAAGCAATTTCTGAAATGTCTCTACTCGTTTGGTGTCTTTGGTGTTGGAGACATCGATAGCAGGTGTAGGCTTTGTTTTCGTTGTATAAAACTTCTTGATGGTAATTTTCAGTTTACAACGCACTAGAGCATGGTCAGTGTTGCAGTCAGCTGAATGGAGACTGCGACAGTGGATAACATCTCGAAGTTGCTTCCTCCTCACGATCACGTGATCAAGCTGTTGCCATCTACGAGAGCGTGTGTGCATCCATGTTGTTTTTGAAGAATGCGAACCAGCAAAGAAGGTGTTGCAGACACACAGGCTATGGGTTGCACAGAATTCAAGGAGCCGTTGGCAATTTTCATTCATGCTACCAATGCCGTGTTCGCCGATGACAGCACTCCAAGAGTTGAAATCAGAACCAACGCGTGCATTGAAATCTCCTGCTAGGATGATGTTCTCGCTGGCAGGAATTTGAAGAACTACAGAACTCAGTTGCCGATAAAATGCGTCTTTTGTTTCTTCCTCTGCCCCTAGAGTAGGTGCATATGCAGATATGATGGAAATATATCTGCCTTTAAGGAGAAAACGAGTTCTCATAAGAGAGAACAGAGAATTTCTTACAGCAATACCGCAGCCATGCATGGGTCTATGGAATTCAGGATAGCCACACCAATATAATGTATAGCTGTCCTCTTTGACTGAACCGCTATCGCAAAGCCAGGTCTCACTCAGCCTTGCAATGTCGATGTTAAGACGTGCAAGTTCACGATCAATCACAGCTGACTTCCTAGGCTTGGAGGACTTAAAGCTGGTCGTAATGCTGAGTGAACGTACGTTCCAACAAGCGATGGTAAGTGGGACAGTTGCATGATGACGACCCGGTCGCACCTGTCCACGCACATGCGAACCTTGCCGGGTAACGGTAGATCCAAAATTACTGGACTCCCGATTCACCATATCTATAACATTTGTTGAACTTCTCATAAGGATAGGTGTGACGTCAGACGCCCGGGCATAATCACAGGAACTGTGAGAATATACAGACGGTTGCGTGCCCAGGACAGCCGCTCATCTCTGGACCTCCAGACATCTAATCCAACGGAACGCGAAGGCGTGACGGTCGGGATTACTGAAGGTGGCCCCGCAGAAAAAAAAAGAGAGCACACTGCTGCTGCCCAGTGATGATGGTCTTGCTCTAGCCTCTTTGCTACAAGTCTGATGGTATCCTGCAGCAGGGCAAGGTGACCCCTCTGCGACAGGTCGTAACGAACTACAGGTTATCGTTAGCAAGCGCAAGCACAAACGCCTGACCTGACAATACAAACTTAATAACTGCATGCAAACTTAATAACTGCATGTAATTTCAGAATAAAAGTTAACACACAAAACTAAAACCAATTTTTTTTAGAGCAATTCCACAAGTTTGCATTCAGAGTATTTGAGGACTAGCAGATTATTTTGCCATAGTTTCTGGCGCACAATTACCCCTGACTTGTGGAAAGAAATATGTACATTTGAAGAGCTGAACCATTTATATCAATTGCAGTAGCACAGGGATGTTTGATTGCTTTTCTGGTAGCGTAAAATCGAGCACTGCTAGACTCATCTTCAGGTCCTGACTTTAAACAAAGGTCTTCAGCATTTTCTTTCTGAAAAGAGAATTCTATTGATGCCCCTCTCCCGTGTGTTTTAAATGATACATTTTAGGCATCTGAAGGTATTTGCCCTCTTTCGAGCAACTGTATCCGCTGTCGCCATTGCCATGTCGTTTTCAAGGAGTCGCCCTAATACACAATATCAGGTCAATATACTAGCATTTATGCTGAATAGGGCGACACAAAGCAATATGTACCCTGGACTATTGCTCATTTAAACTTGAACTGTGCAAACAACTCTGTGTATATGAAAGAGAACTAAAAGGTATAATTTCTATCTGCCATAGCAATACATGTACGGTTGAATCTTTTTGCATGTGTTGCATAAAATCCTATATTATGTTACAGTAGACTTTCCATAACGTCACAGCATAAGACCTAGGTATATTTTTCTTTCTGAAAATTGTCTTATCTATGTGTAACCAAGTGGTAAAATAATTGAAAAAAATAAAAATGACAACTTTTGGTTGTACACATTTGAAAAATAAGGAAACAGGGATACAGAATAAGAAGACCTAAAGAGCAATTTTCAGCGAGTAAAATAGTCTATTACGACCAGATATGATTTGATAACGGAAAGAAAATGAATTACGGTATTACAAGAATATGATTTTTATCCTTAAAAAAACTAACAAAAATAAACGACAGTCAATTAGTAGCAAAATCCCACCTGTAACTGACAAAAATAGAAAAATTGTTATAAAAATGCACAAAGTGTATATTTATGGAAGTGATGACCAAATCACACATGTTCCGGTGAGGCATGAAACACGGAGAATATGCACATTCTAGTAAAATTCAAGTGAGGTATTGAAATGACTAAACTTCCCTTGAGGCTAGGGATTCAGTTTGAATTACTACAAATGCACGGTCATTAAAATTTCAAAAATTACACTTCAATATGCACGAGTATAATACATTTTGTAAGAAATCAGACTTGGGAAATAACATTTTCATCCACCAAATATATTTTGGAGAATCGCCGAAAGATTAGTTTTGCTGTACCAATATTCTAGATTCTCTTGGGCGATTCTATACTAAAATAAAAATAAGGGGGAAATATATTGTAGACCACTACTATATGTAATTTCGTTCGTTTGAGCGGGGTAGCGAATTAGAACGAAATTTAATGGAACTAGCACTCCGATACGCGGATGGATAATAAAGAATGAGGTCCACCAGTCCGTGTATACAAGCAAGGGTGTGGTAAGAATGTGCCATCTGCCTACCGACAGGCAACAGGCAACAACCAATTCTCCAGCTCAGAGCTCACTCAACCATGAACCCCTCTGGAGATACGGCAGAACGCATTCTTCAAGCATTCCAAAATACGACAACTGAATTATAAAAGACTATCAAAGACTCGTGTGCACAATTACGAATGGAAATGCTTCAGACACAGCAAGTATCCTACAGTGCTATCAATGAAAAGATTAAGACTGCAACAAGCACAAAATGGAAAAGAGAAGGGAATCAGAAACAATTCGAATTCAACACTGAAGTCATCGAAGTACTCGCCAAAGCTACGGAAGCCTGCAAGATGGCCGACATCGTGGCTGCAAACGAACTCATTCTCGCAGCGACTAAGAAGCTGTCTAACAGACAAAAACTGATCCGCCTGGCGGACTCCAGCGACGGCGGTTGGCAAACCGTAAAAGAATATGCGATTAACGATCTTGCCTCTGACTCTGAAGACGAGAAAAGAATAAACAGGGCAGAATCTAGAGCAGTCAAGAAAATCAAGAGCATGAGATCAGCAAGAGGCAGCAGTCGTTTTCGTCCCTACAGTGCCAGCACACCAAACACGCACTCAACCTCAAGTGCCAACCTATACGCCTCCAATAGATATCCATCTGCCTACTCCAAACAGGGCAGACCAGGAACTTGCTTCTCTTGTGGAGCTACCGGCCACTGGAGGAAGGAGTGCCCGTTGTCACAGCCTGGACGAGCCACCGCCCCATCCACAGCATGCATCACCTCGGCCAGAGATGTCAGAACCACTTAATCAACGGAAACCGTACAAATCAAGCAAACAAGAAACAATGCAAGATAAGTACTCGGATCTAATTACTGAGAATAACGAAAGGTTCGAATTGGAACAAGGCCAAATTGGCAAATCAGTGAAAGGAAACTTACGCAAGCACATAACATTTTGGCAAAAGAATTGTGATAACACTTTTATTATAGATGTCATAACTAATGGGTATAGAATCCCCCTGAAAACTTTGCCTGAACCATCATCCGAGAAAAATAATTGCTCTGCACATTCACACTCGCAATTTATTGTTACAAGAAGAGAGAATTGCTCATTGTTCAGAAAAGCCTAGAGTTGTAAGTCCCCTATCAGTTTCAGTACAGAGTAGCGGCAAAAAGAGACTGATTCTGGATTTGCGCAAGGTTAACTTCCATGTATGGAAACAGTCCGTGTGAAGTACGAAGACTTAAGGACGGCAATGACCTTTCTTGATATGGGTAGGTACTTATTCTCGTTTGACCTCAAAAGTGGTTACCATCATGTAGAAATATTTCCGGAACATACCCAATACTTAGGCTTCTCATGGAATGCGCAATATTACAAGTTTCTTGTCCTGCCATTTGGCTTAACTTCAGCACCTTACATATTTTCAAAGATAATGCGTTGCTTGGTGAAAAAAATGGAGGAGAGAAGGCAAAGCTATCGTCGTCTATCTGGACGATGGCCTGGGAATTGCTGATAGGGCAGAATTGATATTTTGGAGCAAAATAATCGATTTGAAACCAGCACCAATGGTCACTGACACTTTGTATCATAAAATTTTGTATTCCGATGCAAGTAACATCGGCGCAGCAGGTTATATAGTTGGAGTCGGAGATGCAGTTGCACGTGGAGCATGGACTCGGACAGAAAAACTGAAAAGTAGTACATGGAAAGAATTCAAGGCAGTTGAAATATTATTACAGTTCCATTCCCATTCTTCAAGGAAAAAGAGTAAAGTGGTTCACGGATAACCAAAACGTCGCCAAAATTGTCGACGTAGGAAGTGGCAAGTCAGAATTACAAGAGATTGCCAGAGCTATTTATTCCAAGTGCATAGAAAACAACATTGTTCTGAAAATTGAGTGGATCCCGCGTTCTGAAAATGAAAAGGCAGATGTCCTTAGCAGGATAGTTGACTATGATGACTGGTCAGTGTCCGATGTTCTCTTCACAAAGTTTGAGACATTGTGGGGTCCACACACTATCGATCGGTTTGCGAGTTATCAAAACAACAAAGTACCGAGATTTAACTCGAGATTCTGGAACCCAAATGCAGAAAATATTGACGCTTTTAATCAAAACTGGTCAAGAGAAAACAACTGGCTTGTACCACCAATATCACTCATCGCCAATACTATTTTGCATTTGAAACATAGTAAGTCAAATGGGACACTAATCCTACCTGAGTGGCGCTCTGCACCATTTTGGACTCTTTTGGTACATGAGGGTGGTCAATTTATTCCACAGGTGAAATACACCATTCCATTTCCCGCAGCTTATGATTCCTTTATTTGTGGACAAAGTGGACGCCCACTTTTTGGAGATCGATTCCCTAAATTCAATATGGTAGCTCTAAGGCTATCTTTTGAATAAAAAAATAAAAAATAAAAAACAAAAAGTCTTATTGCTACAATACAGAACAGCGGCACACAAGGTCAAGTGTGACAGGATGAATTCATGAGAACACAGGTAAAGAACAAGAACTGCAGAGACCAGATAAGGCTGTAGAGCCCTGATAATACTAAGGAAGATGAAGCCAGGCTGCAGAGCCTTTAGAATACTAAGATGAATGCAATTGGGCTGCAGAGCCATAATAATACTGAGGACAAGGGAAACTGTTGGTTGAGTTTTGGTAATGGAACAACCGAAGACCTTATTGGTCTTTTATATAATAATAAAAAAAATGATACTCTGTACATATCTTTTTCCAGGGACCGTGGCGAAACGAGGGGCAGATCACAGATCCTGAAATGAAAGGATTGTTGAACATCTTACCGGAAGTGGTGCTACAAGACCGAGCAGGAGCAACTACCACACAGTACGTTAATGGCTTCAAGAGGTGGCAACAGTGGGCCGAGGCAAGGACTCAAGCAGTACCAGTACTTCCAGCAACGCCCATGCATGTAGCTCTATACTTACTGGGGTTGATGCAGTCATCGAACACATACATCCTCTCCCGTCACGACCGCATTCTACAGCATGGCGTGGGCACACCGGGTAGCATCATTGCCATCACCAACAGACGACCCATTACCCAAGTCGGTCGTGGAGGCAGCTAAGAGAACTTTCAATAAAGTACATAAAGGAAAACAACCTTTGACACTAGATGCCATTAAGAAGCTTTGCGAAAAGTTTCCTTTGCAAACTTCTTCTATGCCACAGATCCGAATTCT